>JAHZNI010002281.1:0-37896 GCA_027744415.1 Seira ritae | reverse complement strand
CGGCACTAGCCCTGGCTTGTCTCATCATTCCTATCTCTCAATGATACATGACTCATCATGTACTGTCATCTCTTTGTTGCTAAGCTAGCGTCTATTCTTACAAATGGAATGAGACATTCTTTGTCTTACTATTTCCTCCCTTCTTCTGTAAATGCAATGAAACTTGAATTCGCTACGAAAAAGTTTCTCTTTGTTAAAAAAAGTATATAGCATTCAATTTTCCATGTTCTCGTCCTATAAACTATTTTAGAGATTTCCAATCCACTTGTTTTCCTATCAACAGCTTAAAATCCTCGGGGAAATAATGAAAACACCTGATCTGACGTAGGAATGACTTTCAGTGAATCTATTCCCTGGAGAAAGGAACCGAATTTAGTTTTGCCTTACTACTTTAATTCGTTTTCTGCTATATAAATAAAAAAGAATCGTTATCTGTTTTTCTTCCATCCGAGAAAAAAAAGATGTTCAAGGAAAGGAATCTTTGGTTCTCAGAACGCAATTTTTCTGCTCCGCAAATTCTCGTCTGTCTGTAACTACTTTTCAAAAAAGTTTGCGTAGATAGTCAAGTATGTAGGTCTGGGATGCTATTGATGCCACAATGAAAAAATAGGAATTGGAATCTGTAAAAACTTTTGTAATCGTTGTTCTACATTTAAGCCAGTGACAATTGGAGGTTACAAACTAGGTCGTTTTAAGCATTGTTCCAATTCATATTTTGAAACAAATGCAAAATGTCATGTTTCATCATTCGTACATACGTAGATGCTAGAAAAACCAGCTGTGTCGTACAAATTTTGAAGTGATCGTGTTAAGAGTTCAAAAACAGACATTTTATTATGACTGACCTCTAAAAACACGTAAATAAAGTTTATTTGTATTTGTATTTGTGATCAAATTGCACTAAACCTCACGAAAAAAATAATTGATAACATCATAAAATTAACTCTAAGGAAATAGCAAGTATGGATTCTATGTTTTTCGATAATAAATTACTGAGCCTCTTGTTGGAATCAAATTTATCTTTAAAAGCTTTTCTGAATATTCTAGTGGAACAGATTTAAGAGCTGACTCATGCAATATAGAAAATATTTTAACATTTTTTTGTTTGGATAACAATCAAGTCTTTTGAGTTATTTCTTTTTTCCTATTTTCCCCCTTTCCATGCCTTCCGCCCACAGAGCATGTATCCACTGTCATAACAAAGCGAAATTCTTTTTCTTCTTCTTAAAATATTAAGCTGTGCATACTCTCTGCATAATCTTGTCTCTGCAGTGCCCCACAACCAACTTTACATTGTAAGTTCCGGTTTATGATGTATCGGCATAAAAATTGCGGAGCGCAAGTTTGCAAAAAAAAATGTTATAATTTACTGAGAGGAAAATGTGGGTTTTGGAAAATATGCCGTATTGCCTTCAACTACTTCTTCCTTCCTGGATTAATATGAAACAATTGGTGTGCATGGAAAAGAAAAAGTTTGGAACTATAATGTATGTATGTAGTAGAAACCGAGACGTCCACTTATTCCTCCGCCATCTTCCTTCGAAACTTTCTTTGGACAACTTATGTGTATACAGCTGCGAGCTGCGCTTTCGCACAAAAACACATGCTGTAAAAGGGTATCTGAAAGTTGTTTGAAGTACTACAGCGGCGTTTAAAACGATACTTCCTTCCTATTACAATATCGTTAGAAGAGTAATAAGGTGTATATTTATTTACGTTAAGCATCATGGTGTTAGGCATTGCATGAAATCCAAATCCAAGTTTGTTATTTTTTTCTCGTCATGACTCAAGAAAAGTTTATCTTCATCCTGGAGCAAAGTTTCCCTATTTACAGTTATCGGAGTTGACGTGAAGTTGCCATTAAAGGATTTTTTAAAAAGCCGTTGAAGATGTGTTTTATATTTTCTCCAAGAGCAGGAACGAACGAGGACGTTACAACTTTGTAAAGAAAACACAGTAGTTGTGTAGCAATCACAAAGAAACTTTCCATTTTCTTATTTCAAAGTTAGTTTTTCTTTTTGGTCTTTTCTATTTACTTACAAGGAGAGGAAGAAGGAGACAGAGTCTTTATTCTACTTCCCATTTATATTCTTCGCGACAATCAAAACTTTCACTCTTTCTCTTCCCCATTTTTCTAAAAAATATACTCGCTCACTCTCTCCTCCAAGTTACAATTATTTATTTCCCAGAATCTCGTAGTAGTAGTAGTAGTGATACGAGTGGCAGAGGAAAAATCGACGCCCTTTCTGGATCCCACGAAAATTTGTGCAGTATTTTAAATGACACTAATACGAGGCTAGAGGCTCGGAGTAATAATAGAACCGATTCGTGGCGGAAATGTGAAGTGATTAAAAAGAATATTTCCCATTTTCTTATTCAATCAACTCTCATATTATTAAGGCACATTTTGGGCACGCCTTTGACTTCCTGCGAGCGTGACAGTTAATCAATATCACCGCCAAGGCAAAAAAAGAAGAAGTTTGAGAAGTTGAACGAGTCATTTCGCAAGAATAAGGGAACGTCAAAACGTTTATTTTTTTGAAGCACCAGCCATGCCAATAGTAGGCCACTTCTATTCTCCTAAAAAAGAGAGAGAATTTAGTGGGACGAGGATGATGGCGTCACGGATCATCGCCATCATTTCATTTCTCGTATAGAATTGTCTAATAGGAGCGACTACATCCCCACTTGTGATTGTACACAATAAAAGTTTTCGATTGGAGTTTGTCTGTGTTCAAGCTCCGAGAGAGAGAGAAAAAAAATCTACCTTTTTCGCCATCAGAAAAATTATTCGGATTCTTTTACTTCACTCAAGGTCCCTTTTTAATGGGTCTTTTCACACAACGTAACCATTGAAAACCATTCTATCACTCCATTCAGTCTCCCTCAAAGTGTAATAAAAAGCGTAGTTCCGTATAGAAAATGCCTCTGATGTGGTCTCTACCAAATAGCTTGAGAGAAATGCTTTCTCCCATTTCAACTTCGATTTTTTTATTTCGATGAGAACTAAAAAAAATAGGATGACTGGTTCTTTAGATTTTTCTCAAAGAGAAAGGAAAGCAATGCCACCCTACCAATTTTTATTTGCCGAAATTTCACTTAATTGTTTCTTTCAACTCTCGAGCCACACTGTATTGCTCCGCTTTCTACTCCTCCCATTATCAAATGGAATGGGAGCAAGGATTCCTGATTAAGGGAGATGTGAGCGAAATCAAAATCCTCTTGATCTTCACATGACTTTTCCCTCACTAGCTCATATACGAATGGCAAGAGAGAGAAAAAGAGTCATACATATGTGGATGTGCATATAATGCTGAGGAATTCCTTTTTAGGAGATTCCCATTGAGGATCAATGATCCGGTGACAATGTGAAGCTAAGCGGGCAAAAAAGATGAGCATTTTAACTTCACATATCCTCAGAATGAGTGTAGCATTGTCCATAATCGACGAAATACCTTCACTTCGCCATCATCGTCATGCTCATGTATGTTTTCCTTCATTATTTTTGTCCAGGAATGGCACCAATGAATGTAAAAAAAGAGGAATTTTAAAAGAGTTGAGGTGAGTGAGTGAGTGGACGGATGGTTTCCTTTTTTCTGTAAAACCCATTAGGACCATGATTATATTTGTATGGGAGGCGGTGAGTGCATCCTGAAAAAAGTTTTTCCTAGACACTTTTTAGATTCCTCAGTCCGCTCGTTTTCAAGATAATGACGGTTTAGGTTGCGTGGAATGTGGTTGGCGGCGCTCTCTCCTTTCATGGGAGGTGATATCTGATAGTTTGCCTTCCACTCTTTTTTGCCTACACACTCAAGAGAGCCATTTTGAGATGAACACGAGCCTTTATGACGTTTCAAAGGAATCAAATCAAAGAAGGGAGAAGATGAAAATGAAGAAGAATCAAAATGTCAAATGGTGAAATAAAAAGTGACAAGGCAGAAGAAACAGGAGAGAACTTGGAATTCAGAGACTTGAGAGTGTATGTAGTTGAGCGAGAGTTTATTTCGGTCCTTTCAATAGAAAGTTTCCTTTTTGTAGAATGAAAAGAAATATTTAGGACGGGAGAAGCAAAGCATCTGGAAATTTACGCTATTCGCTTTATTTATTCGAAGCAGAAATTCTGTGGTTTATCGTCCGATACAAGGAGGTACGTAGTACGTATCATGCACCACGAAGCTCCCTTTGACTTAAAACGATGACTTCTCCGAGAGAGGAAATGAGTGTTGGACTTGAATCTTCTACTTACCTAAACTTACACACTCTCATTCGGGGAGCACCAAGTGAAAAGGGAAAGTTGAAAGGAGGGCGAACATGTACAAAATATTATGAGCTCAATTCAACTGAACTCTGGGAAATCCTACTTTATTTCTCTTACTTAAAAAATATAATACACGCTCGAAGGCAAACAAATGAATGGAAACAGGAAACAGTTCTCCAATTTCGGCTTTGATCTCTTCCACGAAAAGAATTTCTCTTCCTGCAATAGGAAATCACTATTCAAAGAGATCAGCTCGTAGGCAGTTATTTTTATTTCTGAGAGAAAAGATTACATTGATTAAAGTAAACTGAATATTGAACTGTGAAGGGAGATCATGTTCCCTCTTGAAACAACAAAGCATTCAATTTTTATTACGGAAATTATTCAGCCTTCAATGTATGTATGTATTTGCCATTTGCATTTGGGTTCTTTTTGGAGGAGACAATAGAGCGTGAAATGAAATGCAAGGGAAATGGGGACGACTTCAGTGTGAGAAATCACCAATTCCTCTGTCATTTCCATGCGAAAAGAGAAAAGACAAAAAAAATGTAGTTGGAAAATTACAGGAAGGAAATGGTGATTAAATCCATGCGTATATCCCATTTTATTGTTGGAAGACACAATCTCCCAACAAACGCCAGGATATAAAACGGTAATGATTCGAAATCACAGTCGTTTGTTCATGTCTTCTGAGAGAGGAAGTGTGCCAAAAAATATCACTCCTCTTGGCTTTGTGTGTGTTTTCCCCAGCCTCAGATCGGCAAGGAAATCTTTGTATGTACATACATACATAATGAATTTTTGATTAGCACAGAAGATTCTGAATTGCGAAATGCATCCAAGAAGAAATCCCCCCGTCTGTTTCTGAGTACGTTCTTTTTTATCTTCTCTCAAGGTGAAATTTTTTTGTCTTTTCAGACGAAAGATTAAAACAGCATAAGTGGAAGTAGGTAGTAGTCCTTGAGTAAATATCTCCATACCCCCCGCCGCTTCAGATTCACGACATCCTGATTTTTAAGAAAGTTGATATAGAACTCTGCTTCTAGAAGTTAATATCATTCTCCCGATTATGATCATTTCCTAAAAAGGAAATGAGTTTGCTCGTGAAAAATCTCCAATTGTTAGTTTAGTATAGAATTGAGAAGCGCTGTACAAGGTTCTTTTTTGTGACAACAAATCGAAGTGGTTAGAGTTTCCGGTGGGTATTGTGTTGACCACTCTCCAAATTTATATCTTTAGTGATGACTCGACAGTCTTTCTTTCAAAAAAACGTTTTAGCTCGTGTATAATGTAACAATAACACGTTTAAGTTCATGCCTTTCACCCCATTCTCCTATAATATTTGAGTTAGGGGAGGAAACGGAAATCGCTAAAAATCCGTGTCCTTGCTTTCACTCATCCACTTACTTATATTTATTTTCGCTTTCTGTCCCTTCCAGTAATGATGATGATCACGATGAGATATATAATATAAGGTACGCCAAAGTATTAATATAGATATTTTTTGCGAGATGAGTATGATTATATTTTACCATCACCATTATCTCGACAGCCCTGTCCTCCTCGTTGTCGTCGTGAGTCTATTCCTGCAAAATCGTCATAATCATCATTATGATTATTACTGTTATTATCCAAACCTTTTTCATACTGTTGGAGAGTTGGAGGAGGAACAAAGAGCATGGGTTACCGTTACCATGGCTTTCCCAGATTATTATGGGAGGGAATATTGCTGACTGAGGAAGGGTACTGCTATTTACTTAAGGGTAAAAGGCTAAAAGGGTGTGATGATGATAGTGAGATACACATCCTTCCATTTCCATTTCTCTTTGCCCAATTACCTCCAATAATAATAATGAAAACAAAAAGATGATACGCGGAGAGGTCTTATAAATCTAATTTTTTGGAGGGAAATGTGTTCGAAGTGAAAGCAAAAATGCTTGGTTATGAAAATATTAACTGTACGAAATGTACCTGAGCCTGAGAAATAAAATATGGATATGGGTCTGTAGTGTAGCAACTACATTTCATTCCAGTTATGGAAATGAGAATTTACAGAGATAATGGGAATAAAGAGATAGTTAGATAAACTGGGCGCCTTCTTGTTGCCCTTCCTGGATTTTCACATAATCTTGTAAAATATTATGAAAGGAAGGATTTTTTAAATGGCAGTTTTAAAAAAGTTTTCTAATGAGAGAGAATCACAATTTTCAAAAGACTCGTTTCATCTGTCCTTGATAAATATGTTTCCCAGTGCCGGAAAAAAGTGTTCATAACACCGACTTACTATTATATTATAACTCGTATTCCAATTAAGTTTTTATATCAAATAAATGTCGATAGGTCATGCTGAAGTGAATTCCTTTCCTAAATACATCTATAAAACCGGAAACTTTTTAGCCAAAGAGCTTTAGAAAATGAGGAGATAAGTGGATGTATTAAAAATTCACTTTTATTATTATTACCTACAGTGATGACGGTGACGATGGTGCAGGGGTTGATGTGCAATCGATGCGGGACATACATCCCGACTTCGGTCACACCATGTCTGAACTTGACGAAAGCAAGCCTGCAGGAATGTCCTCCGGAAAGCACTCACTGCGCAAAGTATGTCTCCCCTGCTATGGTTGTCTATGATTGTGCCAAAGACTGTGAGGAACGAGGTAAGTCATCATCCGCTTTCTTTCCTACACTTTCACTCTGTAGCGTGTAAAGGATGCGTGGAGGATGTGAGGATCGTAAATGAGGAATGAACCTCATTCTTTTTAATTTAATTATTATTTCAGCGCAATGGTCTTTTGACATTCACTGCTGCAGCACTGACCAATGTAATGGAGCTAGCTCATTGAAACTCAGCCAGACCTCCTCACTCCTCCTGGGGACCCTCAGTGCCGCCATCAGCTTGTCACTTGTTGGCTTCTATGAACGTTTCTGGAACGCAAATCATAGTTTCCCGTAGAGAAGTTAGCTTAAAATTTTCCTTTTCTATCCTTTGATGATTTTTGTAAGGACATGGAAAGACGATATCTATTTTCATTTCCATTCGTCATTTTGACTCACTCATTCTCCCAAACTTAGCGATTCGTTTTGGCTACAAAGCACAAAGTTTTGATTGGCTACGTAAAGATGTACTACTGCTGCTTCACTAACAACACGAATCAACCTCACCAAAAAAGAAATTCCTTTTAATCGTATCTTAACTTTATATACTAAACCAAATCAAGAAACAGACATATTGTAAATTGACAATGATTGCTTGGAAATCTTCCGGATTAGACACTTTCATGATTTGCAAGGTCCAAACATGATCGATTATACGGGAAAAATAAAAGAGTAGAAGAACCATTTACGTCGCTTTTCATTTTTATGTCTTTATGCTTGTTTTCATCATTTAGACCCTGGCAAAATAAATAATTTCCCTCAGGACATATTGCAATATTGAGAAATGATCGCTAAAAACCTCTTCTTTATTTTTAAAAGAATATTTTAAAAATGAGTCACGCAAGAATACAAGTATAAAAGTATATCACTTTAAGCAAATCATAACCGAAATATACATACATACAACGGGTGTCGTTCAATGCTTCCCTTTTCCAACCAAAATTCCAAAAGGATGGAAACATTTTTACAAAAAATAAAACGTTCTGATGTGTTTTCAAAATGGTGCATTTTTTAAAGAAAAAGTTGAAATAAAAAAAATAAAACGAGAACTCATTTTGGCTATCAAAACTTGTATAGAGATTAATTACACTGATTCATTATTTTCTTTCCGCAAAAGTACTTATCTACGCTGATTCTTAGGTGAGGACTGTAGTATTGGAAGTAGTATGGCCTCAAAAATTTTCCCCCATCATTAAATGAAAAAAAAAGCTGAAAAAACTTTGTACGCACTTACGTATGCATAATTTAAGCACTTGATATATTATTTTTAGCACCAAAATTAATCACTCATTATTACACTCTAAAATTTACAGTTTGAAGTAAATCTTTAGAAAAATGATAAGGTCAATAACAATAAATAAATGAGATAGCTGTACGGCTAGCTACCGTAGGGAGGACTCACTAACACATTAACCATTCATATAGGAATAGGAAATTGACTCATTGACTAAATCAACATTGACTATCATGAAATCTAATAAGTGCTTGGCGGTAACCTGAGCCAGAGTGATTCTGAATCATCATCGGTGACAACACAACACAACATAAGAGGCAACAAAATATATTGAATCATAATATGTAATCCAACAAATTTAGCGGAACCTACGCAAAAGTGTTGATGATTTTCTTCTGGTTTTAGTCCTATGCTAAGGAATCTAAATAAAGTGACGATGGATTTTGTTGCTGATGCACTAATCAAGAATTTTAATACAAAGATACGGGAGACGGAAAAGATTTTTAAACTTTAAAAGTTCGTTTGATTGCCGATTGTATATAGCTAGCAATAGCTATACAAATGTATAAGAAAAGCTAATAAACTGCTGAAGAAAACCACCTTTAAGGAAAATATGAAGAAGAAGCAGTACTATGCATAATATATGTATAATGATTGATGATAGCATTAATTTTTTTCAAGTTTTAAACTCTCCAGAAAAAAAATCTGAACAAATTATTATATTGCAAATTGTGCTTCCCGTAATTTTCCCTTAGACTTGGGAATTTTTTCAAACATGGGAGAAATGAGTTTGAATGAGGATATTATTATTATTGCGTTTGGCATTGGTGTGATTATGCATGATGGTGTGCTATTACTTAAGATAGTATATTATGTATAAAATAAATATTAAATGATGCATACATAATCATAGAGAACCAAAAAAATATATATAAAGTACATTTTTTCTCTACAATCTACTTTGCAATACATGTTGCATACATGCATTCAAGTTAAAAAAAACTATATGTATGGATAAATCGTAAGTTTTACTATTATCTTGAAACGTTTGTCGAAGAAGTTACACTATGACATTATTATGATACTTGGAAAGGCAATGGAAAAAGTTTTCGGATGAAAAGTTTGGAACTGTTATTTTCTCACTGAGTTTGTTCAGGTCGTTTCAGTCACCTGGTGCAGCAGTTGTATTGGTATGTGGTTTTTGTTCCTAATTTTCGGGGTTGATCGTTGTTGTGTTGTCGTCGATAGTCGATAGAAGACAAGATGTTGGGGTTGGGGGCTGAAAGATAATATGAAGTTTAGTTGGATTAGACGTATCGAATTACAGAATTAATTTCACATTTGCATCTATCATCTATCTATTATAAATTTTCACGTGTGTAGCAATTTTACAGATTTGCTTTCATTTGGAATATGGAAAAGTTGAATGGGATAATGGCTGGATTAACAAAGCTAAAGATTTCAATATCTAGTAAAATTTAATGTAAGTACGCAACAATAATTATAGTGAATACGGGTTTTGCCTTAAAAATAAATTTGAACGTTTTGAACCGAACTAGAAGTTAGAATCTTCACATTTTTTCGTGATTTTTTTTTGGCATTTTTAAGCGGTAGATTTTAATATAAATTACAATAAATTGATTGCCATTTACATATTTGCGTTATCACTTCTCTATCAGTTAGTTGGTTTGATTGATTTAGATAAAAACTTCACGGGTTGTTAATTAAGCATGCTCCCGGAAGAAAAAATAAGTGCATTGATTTATAATTAATTGCATTTCAATGAAATATTTCCCCCATAAACTATGTTCTTGTGTCTGTTATTTAGATGAAGGGATGTAAGAATGCTTGTTTACACACTAATCCAACGAATTTCATTATGATTTTCTTGTTTTGATCATAACATTAAATCTAATGCAAAATCATTGGTGCTGCACTAACAGAATCGCAAGCCAATTACGAGTTATTATGATTCCTCTGCCTTGATTTATCATCAAGTAGCCATAAAATCATTTTGACATGATCCTTTTTTCATTATTCTGCTCCTCGGTCTTTTGTATTTCCACTCAACCAAAAAATAATAATTGTGTCCTGAGCCAATCTCTTTTATTATTTTCGATCGCTTTTTTTCGCCAAATCCATCTAATTTTTTTATCGACTTGTGTATCTGTAAATGTAAATATTAAAATGATGATTAAGACGACGAAAAAATATATATCAATGATACCACATTCTTGTATAATTATATTGATAAGCCAATCTACATATAATAAATACTATGATAATATAATATGTAATGATCATTTGGAAATTTACTTTTTCTAGACTAAATAAAATGCAATTGTACTTTGGTGCGTGCTAATGTTTCTGCTGCTATGTCAAAAAAATCATTCATAAACTCTAGAGTAATTTAGCAAATGAACCCTACACTCGTACTACGTAATTCATTCGGTAATTCAATACATTCACTACTAAAAATTGTCTTACATACATACATAGTTAACTTCACACAACTTTGTCTTGATTTTCTTTGTAAAAGAATATTAAATACATATTACTATATCCAATAAAAATCTATTACGACTTTTTTCGCCTTTATTCATCAGGGAACTCTTTCAGCATTCATAATTTCATTCGTTCATCAAAGCAACTTTTCTCCCCAAAAAATATTGATTCAACTCAACTTTGCAATTTTTAAGTTGCCTGGCCTGGTAAATGCAAATAGGGAGAAGCGACTGCATGATATGCCAATAATACCAGTCGACAAATTATGCTTCCCAACTGTCGCAAATGATTCTAGTAAATAAATAATGGTGAGGATTGAATTCATGAATGAAGTTGAGAGCTTCATCTCATCACTTTCTAATTTTTTTTCCTAACCTTTGAAGTCGAAGAAGTGATAAACGTGGGTATCTATGTATGCATGCTTACGTCTCGCTAAATAAATTGACCTTCGCAATCAAAACTGTCGGCCCAAATTGAAATGAGGATGAATTTAAATGTTTCTTGTAATTTTCCGAGATTCGAATCAAGTGTGGAGATTCAAAGAAGTGGTCAATAATCCCTACATTTTGTCTCTTTCATATGTGTCGAGTATCTGCATCTGCGCCTCCTGATTTGCATGAAGCATCGGAAGGAAGTAACGTGACCAGTTTTGATGTGTGCCCTTGAGCCTACCAACTCATTTCCTTTGTATCGTTCCGATGCCTTTTTCCTTGGATTTCAATACCTAATGCATTACCCTGCTCCCATAAACATTTAGTCAAGCCAATATGCATAGGTATATTTTTTACCAAAGCAATGTATACCTACATATCAACATCAACGTCGACGTTGTCGTGATGGTCATCCCTGAAGAAGGAAAAAAGTGAAATAGGAAGCTGAAGAGGAAAAAGGGAAAACTAGAAAGCAAAAATTATTTTGTACAAAGCTTGTTTTTTCTTCATTCATCAAAAATAAATCCAAACAAGTTACAGGTACATACTGACTGACTACTGGCGCATCATCAATATCAATATCAACAGCATCATCATCATAATAATCAACAAGATATAGAAACAAACTGCAAATGTTTTTCTATAGTCTGTGGAGGTACGGTCGGTACAATATCCCCTATTTTTGCCTCGTGAGTTGTTGAGTGCGGCAAAGCAAGTGGTGGTGGTGACCCTTCCCAAACAAAACAAAGTTGGTGCTGTAGGCACGAAGAAAAAAGTCTTGAGAAGAAGAGTAGAAAAAGATTAGAATGATACGAGTGTGAGCAAATATAACATGATCTCTTGATCTTCTCATAAGCTCTCTCCCTTCCCCTGTCCCTCAGTTTTCATTCATATCCTTCAGGTGCGCTTTACTAAATTGGGAGATTTTGCGCATGTTAACTGTATCATCATGTAGTGTATCATCATCATATCAATACTAGATATATATAATAATACATAAAGCCAAGTAAGTAGGTACACACTTAAAATAAAATATAATATGTGTGGGTACCACAGGAGGAAAATGCAGGCTGCAGGCCGCATGGTATACACATGCAAAAGAAAATTAATAACTCGCAGTTTGTTCTTCCTTATCTCATATTATCTTCGTATGGATGGATTTATTGTCTGATTTAAATTAGAATTGAGATTTTATTTGATGTACCCTTCTAATTTCTCCTTTCAACTGAGTAGATCATTATTTGTGATTAATGACGCAGAGGAAAACTGCGTATGTACACTTCACTCTCGAGACTTTAAAGCAGAATGAAACAATTCCAAAAAAAATTACTATGTATTTCAATTAAGCTAAGTATCGAATAGAATTGATAGCCCTAGAGTTTTTTTTTTGTTTTTGAGAACTTTGGAATGTTCTTGTCATAGCAACATGGCAGCGCAGCGCAGCGGTCATTGCGGGTCATAGTAATGATCCTAATCTCTGAGATGGTGAAATGATGAATGATTTGACCTGACTTGCCTCTTGAATAGCTAGAGATGCTTTCATGCAATTTAAGGTGACTTAAGCCTTGCAAACAACAACAATAGCGACTGTGCAAATGCACGCACGCACGCCCTCTCCTGCAAAAGCAAAAGTGGTTTTCCAACTTTTTTTTCTTCGTCTTTTCTAACATTTGAACTATGCAATACAATGCCAATGCCTCGATTCTTAGTATTTTTTTTGGTACAATACTGTTATTTATCTTGCTGGTTAGCCAAGTGTGCAGAAGACATGCAAATTTGTCTTCGATTGAATAGCGATCCATATAGAGCTATTAATGGGAGACTTGCGTTTGAGGCATACATAATCGAGCGATTATGATGCGCAACCGCGCGCACCTTCTTCTTCTTCTTTCCTCCTGTAATAATTATAGTTGTCTAGGTGAGGTCCAATGAAAAGGGCAAAGCTCTTTAGAAATTCCTTGCTGAAATTCATTTTTTTTCCTTCTCCCCTTCTCACTGCACCAATTCATTATTACTCATAATTATTAGTTCTAGTCAAAGTTTCACAATTAAAAAAGGGAGAAAAAATCTCCTGAACGAATGAATGGGCGCATTCCAGAGAGAAGGAAGAAATATGAATAAGTACATTTTTAAAAAATTATAAGTGCTTAATATGCATATTATTAAAGCAGCTTAAAGGATAGTTTTTGGGTGTGTACCCAAGCCACAAGAAGGCCTACTACTTCCTCTTTCTCCAATTTTCATTGAATGACGAAGTGCTAAAAGCTCTCCTTTATACCAGCAATGCAATCCAATATGGGAGCCATTAACGGATACGTGATGAGTTCACTAATGGCCCTCTTCTCACTCTCCTTGTATATGTGTCTGCCAGGCTGCCTGTGACATTTCTCTACCCCCGCTCGTCTCTTTTTTCAAAGAAGAAGTGGTGTTGGTGGTAGTGGTGATGTGATGATGGTGAAATGAAATGAACATCTATTCCGTCATCCATTCTTATTTTTCAGCAGCGCGACGACGTTCTCGGAATCTTGGGACTTGGGAGTAGGTATATATCGGTATCAAACTGAGCGTCAATAGGTCCACATTGATATTGGAGAAGGGTCAGCACTCTCGACGTGCAAATTCCCTCTCTTTTTTTCGTGCCAGCCCTTGCTTTGCCCTTTCCCACTGTTTGCTTTGAAAGAGGATTAGAAGAAAAAGGAGAAGATGTCCATCTCATTTCTCTTTCCAAATAAATATACGCTAAGAGATTATCACATTTCACAATTAGTATTCCGTCTGCTCCCTCAAGAACTTGGGAGAGACACGGTCGCCATCGCCCATCGCCATACATTGGGTCCTTGTCTTCTTGTGGAAATGCTCACACGCGAACGCGACCACTTTTCAAAAACATAGAAGGAGACTTTAAAACTTCACTAGCATAAGGAGCTTTCCTAATGTCTGTTGGAAGTTGACTAAGGATGTTTCGAGATTAAGAAAAAAAGAGAATCTTTATCAGAGGAAGATTACCCCGCGCGACAGAAGCCAAGAAGACTAGGACCAGTCCAAAAAGAAATGTTACTTACGATTAGTCGTTGTCATAATAATTAAAACTGCGAGAGACAAAAAATTCTTTACCGCAGAATGGAGTGGAAGTAAGTATGCTCTCATGTACAGGATAAAAGTTGAAATGACGCTTTAAAAAGTGCTCATTACAATATTACTTTTTCGCATGTCCACCGTCATTTCCAAAAAACATACAGGTTTTCGCACGGTTTCAGAGGAAAATCTCCTTGTTAAACTTTATTTCCTCTAACTTTTGCAAAGTGGAGTTGTAAGGCGCGGGTAATTTAGTGCTGAAACTTCATCGAGTGAAATAAGTTTAAACATTTTTTGTTCTTGTAACTTTGCCAGCGAATTCAAAAGTATGTACATAGTATTACGTAGGTACATTCTTTAAGCCAGGCCAGGGGAGTCAGGAGAACTAGAAACCGAAGTATTAAGGCTCACGATAAAAGAGTGAAATTTATAATATGATGAGACTCAAGCATATTTTAAATGACATATATTTTAAGTGTAATATTCATGTCTTCCAAGTTTTTTTTGCAGAGATAATGGTAAATCGTAAAGACGGATTTTCCTTGTCAAATTATTTCAACTTTTACTACCTAATTTTCGATACATGTAGGGATTGAATGCGCGTATATGTAAAAAAATACTCTCTCGTTCCGCTCCAGTTATTGCGAAATGATAATCTTTACGTAATATGGTTTCTGGCTCATGGCTCATTGTCTCAAGGAAAGAATCAAAACTTCAAGTCGAAATTTGAAGACCGAGCTCAGTTTTTTCTTGACTAAATCCCGCGATGAAATAACACGAACTGTTTTCATTGACCAATAAATATTGAAACTTGAAGCGTTTTCTGTCATCCTTGACTAATTCCCGCATTAAAAATTCGAACTGAAACTATGTCGATCCCGATCACGTCTCACCCATATCATCCATATAGTATTCTCCGACATTATTTTATAACGATGTTGGAATCACAAAGAAAAAATTAAACATGAAAATAGGATTAGTGGGGATACGTGCTCATGCTGCTAATTCAAAAGGAGAATGATTCGGGGAATCATAAATGCCTATACCTAGACACTACCTACACTTCACGATTTTCAGAGACCTGAGCAGAAGCATAAAAGCCGATCTAATCAATGGAATTGTATGTATGTACATATTACAAAGGTTTTTTGAGTGAAGAAATAATTGCATTGATTAGAATTATTTTCGAACAAAAAAAATTCTGTTCATTACAAACTCACTGAAATCGTCTCACGTGCAAATACCAAACAAAATTCAAATGACCTTTAGCAAAGAAACAAGTTATGTGTGGATTGGAATGAAGCAGAGAACATGCCTGCAGAATGCACCACATAAGACACGTGTATACAAACACGCAGACAGACAGACCAGTAAAAAGAACAAGAGATTGTATAGCACTGTTTATCAAATTTACGCTGCACCTGTGCGCCTTGCACCTTATCGGCAACTAATTCATCATCACTACCACCAACAACAGCAACAGCTAATTCATTACTTGGGATGATGAGGATGAGACGTAAGTCATTTGCGAGAATGATATCAACCTATATACCTAAGCTCGGAGAAAAGCTTTCTAAAACGAAAAAATCAAAAAGTAATTATTCTAGTACTAATAGGATTAAAGTAGGTAGGCATCTTTTAATTGTGTATGAGCAAAAAGTTTCAATGCTTTTACCATGCAGCAAACAATATCCTTTATTAATGGTGGTTTGGGTGATGGTAATCAAGAAAAGAAGTGATAAAAGATGAAGAACATGTGTACTGTGTACCATACCACTAGGAAAGGCAGGTAAGGCAAAAGCATATTATTTTATTTAACGAGGGAAATATTAAAACGAACAACAGCAAGACAAGGCATAAGTATTTACTATTTACCAAATATATTAACACTGATAAACCATCTCTTAAAGTTTACTCCTATTTAGCAGGTATATTGTATTGAATACAGAAAATGTGAAAGTGGATAAGGAATTGTTGAAGTTGAAGATGCCAATTACCTATGCAGGTAAATGTAATATTTTAACATACGACTAAGTACTTAAATGATGATTGAAAGTGTAAAAAAAATTGAACAGTTACAAAATTTGAATTGAATGAATACAATATCTGAAATATTAATTGGCGAAATGAATGTAAATCATTTGAAATGGATGACAAGGCTCCATTCATTTCCCTCTCTCCCTGTGACATCGATTCGATCGACATAAATAGACTTTTGGAAAACGGATATTATTTTCGATGAACCAGCCAAAGTCGATAAAAAATGAAGGGAGGGGGTAAACGTTGTGGGAGAAATAATAGGGATAGGGCAACATTATTAGCCTGTCGCGCTTAGAATTAGTATTCAAGCCAGGGCCTCCCACAAAAATGTTGGATGAATCTAAATGAATGAGATTATAGGTAAAGGCGTAATTATGCTTGGATCAGATTCATATCGTCGTCCTATCAATTCAAAAGGATGAATGTTGTGATATGCAGATGGATGCTGCTGCTGCTGCTGGGGAAAGCCTCCGCAAAATATATAATCCGCTTTTGGCAAAACAACTTGTCCCACAAGTGATTATGTGGAGACGAGTTTGAGCTATGACAAAAATAAGAAACATTATGCAAATGAAAACATATAGCAGATGTAAAATTGATAGGACAAGCTGCCAACAACGGTTATTCCCATATTACACTGCTGCTGCAGTGCAGTATTTTAAAGCTTATGTAAAAGATAGTGCTGATTTCTTCACTGAGCTGTGTGGTTCTTCTCTTGCTTTCTAGCGTGGCTTAATCGTGATTAATCAAAAATAATTTCGAGCCTAAAAAGTGTGTATATGTGTGAGCCCTTGAAAAGATAAACATAATTTTAGAAGCCAAAGTATCCAACCAGCAGAGGCTGCGAGAAAATTCTGGACTGATTTTTTTCCCTCCGTTTGGTTCTGTGTCAATTGCATTGCATTGCATTGGCATTGTGTGTTTATAAATAAACTTTATATCCTTGAATGAGTTGATTGGGTCAGGTGAAAAGATTTTAGAAACTACAAGAAATGTATTTTTAGCTGATGCAACAAAAAAAGTGTCTGGGAAAGGAAAAGCAAGAGTAACGGTAGCATGTACAATGCAATATAATATATTATGTCCTTTTAGACAGAGCCAGACCAGGTAAGACAGAAGAAATGATAATCCTGATGAAAAAATGCTTCTCACGTTTAAGCAAGATGAAAGTGCAGCGTGACATGACATGAAGTATGCGACTTCTTCGACTATGTACATATGTACAATGACTAACAATAACAATCTTTGACATTATCATCTTCTCCACTTCTGTAGAAAGGTACTGTAGAAGAGTTAACTGGGATGTGATGCGATACCAATATCAATCTTATGTACAGACAGGCATCAAGAAGAAGTAAAGGATATAATGATGAACGTAGGCGTATACACAGTAGCAACATGATGATGATGAATCAGAGAGAAGAAGTATTACTTTGACTCAGCTCTGATGCTCATTTTTTTACTTCTAATCTGTTTGAATTTGAAAGCAAAATATAGTACTACATACTGCATCCCATCTCATTGCTTGAAGAAGCAGGAGCAAAATAGCCTGGGGCTGCGGGGATGATCAAAAGAAGAGGGACTCTGTGCAGCATTCTCAGGTTGGATTTCGTCTTGCGATTGCCATTCTATGTATGTAACAGGTATGTATTTTCAGCTCACCTGCACCTGTAGCTCTACAACAGGAGGAGACTCGACTCGACAGAAAACAGAATAGACTGCTTTGGATGGATGCAATGCAGTTTTAAAACTTTAGTAATGTCATCATGTGTAGTATAAAATGACAAAGTATGGAATGGACATGAACATCACATCAGCAAAGTCTTTTTTTTTAAAAAAAGAGAGCTTCATGTCATTGCAACAATGCTACATGAACAAAAATGCATATTATTAATCTTTCTTCGGTAAAAAATACGTGCAAGGTGCACACATTTTTACAAACAGGATACATTATTGTCATTGCTTCGCAGGCTGGCTGGCTGAAGAGGGTGTCATCGGAATAGTAGGCATATTGTATATTAAGGTTATTTTCATCCCTCCAAAATTATATTCAGGAATCATGAATATCTAAAAAAATTGTGAAACTAAGAATTCAATAGGTTTGTATCGAGAAGGAAGCGTGAGATGAAAACAAAGTGGATAATGATGGTGTGACGAAAGTATCGAATATCAGGGAACTAAACATGGATTTAAAACAGTAGATGATAGCAGGTAATGCAATGCAAGACCACCATTAACAAGTCTCATTGAAGCGGAAGAAGTGGAGGACAGAGCAAAACTTATCGAAACTGATGGTTAGCTGAAGTTAAGCTCTGAGGGGAAAATTCGCCTGTGCTCTGCTGTATCGTCTTGACTGGTGAGGGTGAGTGGGATTGGATTGAGTGAGTCTTTTGTTAGCAGCGAAGAAATTCTTTTCATATGATGCATCAAGCCAAGAAGACAAGAATGTATCTAGTGATGGGATTGCTAAGCTTAAGCCTATGTACCTGTAGTAAATACACAAGTTCTCCACACTTACTTACCTGTGCTCAAAGGCTTAGGAAGAGGGCAACAATGCAGGAAAAATATTATTGTTGCTTTTTTAACTTTTCGTACGCTGTACGTGTACATATGTACAGTAATATTGAAAATAATGCGTTTATATAAGTATGCATAGAGATAGAGTCACATTGTATTACATTTTTTTTGTATAGGGAGTAGGGAGGCCGTGTGCATGGCAAACAAAAAAATGATAATGCGACGCCAGCATAAACGCCACATTTTTTTTCTTCATTTCATGCCATCCACTATTATTATTATTTACAACAATCGGAGAGAGTTAGAGGGTCGCTCACTACTACATACCTATATCGTATTCGTGTATCGTAATCGTATCGTATTGCATCGCTTCATTATTATTTTCCATTCTCGAAAAGCGAATCAAGTGAGGAGAGCAAGACAGAGAGAGAGAGGATTTAACAATTATTATTACAGGTGAGCAAAGCAAAGCGAGCATATTCGAATCAAATGCGTATACATGTACAGGTACATACGAACACACAGCTTAACTCACACGCGGAGTTGCAGGAACGTTGATTGTTGCGCATAAAAAAATCATTTTTCCCCTGTGAGCATCAGTTGATCATTTGATCCTACTTGGTAATAATGCAATGTCCATTCTTGTCCTCTAGAGCTCTGTGGTTGGTGTTGGCGCAACAGGGAGAGTAAAAAAAATATTATGTGAACTTCACAAGTTCTTGCTAATATTATTGTTGTGTGTGAATATTATATTATTATTATTTTTTGTTTGTGCTTCTTGGCATGTCCGTCCATACTACGACTTCAAAAATTTCTGTTTCGTTGCACTGGGCAATGTGCATCTTTATCAGTGGATAAATGTTTCTCGTTCGAATGGGGTGCATAATAATAATTTTCCCCCGAAAAAAGGCGATTTTCCAAGTGAAAAAACGAATTACGTGAGTTAAGAAAACAGGTGAACTTCTTCACTGGCACATAATAACCGGACCAGCAAATATTGTATTCATTATCTTCATCACATCACCATTCTCATCCTTTTCTTCAACAAAGTAATATTCGTACTTACACGAACTATAGTAAAAAAAACTACTCACTTGTTTTGGAATTCATGGTTCAGTTCAGCCAGTTCACCTCCAACTCCCGTCTTTCGTTTCGTTCTTGAAATTCTCCGTTTTTTTGCAGGAGCAGTGAAAAGACGATAGTGAAGTGATGAGTAATCATAATCATGGATTCATGGGATCAGCCTCTTAGTACCTTGGTAGTGTTTATATTTAATTAGAATGCAGAAAAGAGCATTATAGATTCAAAGGAGAAATACTTATTTTTTTCAGTGACATGACATCATTCTCCGAAAATAAATCCTCTTGATAGTGATTATTGTGATTCCATGACATGACCACATCATACTTACTATAGATCGATCTTAAGCGAATTTTCACTCACGGTTTCGTTCAGGTGCGCAGGTTTTCCCCTGAGCGGAGGACAAAAGCCCAATTAAACATTGTATTGAACTAATTGGATTACCGAAAGCAAATTTGCATTGTGCCTGTGCTGCTGAATGTACAAAAAACCTTACATTTCCATAGCTGAGCTTCTTAGCTTGGAATTCCTCTCTGGAAAAGAAAAGCCAACCTCTGTCTGTGGTCTCTTCTGTGACTTTGACGTGTCGTCTGCCAAATACATATTTACTCCAACATTTATTCACCCCATATTCCAGACATCTACAATACATATATTATCTCTCATTCATTTACATAGGTACTTATGTATATTCAGTTCCCTACATTTTGGATAACAATTTATAACCATTCCACAGTACATTCCAGTCCATTTAACAATTTGCATACGGGACCTTGCAGTTTGTCATTAGATTATACATAGCCAACTCACATACAAATATTGTATACTTATCTCGTCTGTCAATGGTACCGGTTCAAAGTGACTTTTTTGTAAACTCCACATAATTTTCCCTTTTTAATTGGCGGGACGTACGACAATGTAAACGTTACTCTTCTTGTAGGACAAAAAATCTTGTTTAGCGGTTTCTTCTTCAGCAACAGTAGATTATTACAATTGTGGTAGAAGTGGCTAGTGGATTGGTGACTTACTACTACATACTACTACCTGTACACAGCAAAGCTTGTTAAAAATAGCAAATTAGCTTTTTTTCAAGATATTTTTTGTTGATATTAACTTATCAACTTTCATAACCTGAACTAATGAGTACTTAAAAGAAGAAGCAGGAGCTAGGAATCACCATCATCATCAGGAAATTGTGCTACTATTATAGCAGTACTGTAAAGTGTCTTCTGTCTTCGTTTCTCTCTACTACTTCAGTATAAAACAAAAGTGGAAATAACGTAAGAGGGTTTCCGGTGAGAAAAGACATAACATCCAACAAGCTCTTTTTTTCTCACGAGATCGTCTTATCGACCAGAACTGCACTGCATTTGATTATTTCTTGCCGTTGTACTACCTCATTTTTAATCATCATCATCAACAACAACATTTTCATCGTCATCGTCGAAAAATTAGTTTAGGAGTAGCACTAATTCCTCCTCCAAGAAATAAAAAATAGTTATTTTGCTGTGAATTTAGTGAGCATAATTTTTTTTGGAATTCAGCAATTAAATCGTGAACACTTATCGCAGGTGAGTTTTTTGAAGATCCATTTTACACCGTAATTCCACTTGACCGCATTGCATCCCATTCTAATTTTCATATTTATTTTTGTATGCATTCATATTATGTATTTTTATTCCTTTTTCGCCTTTCCCTTTGTACCCAAAAAGCTTTTTGTGTCTCTTCAAAAGTGAGTGTGACATCTGAAAAGAGGGCGGACTTTACAAATGATTATATGCAATGCATAGTACATGCATGATAATGATAAGATAATACGATCTTCCAATGTTTCTTCTTTTGGGGAATTTGACGATCCGATCTTCGCCAAATTGCAATAGTAGAAATATATGCCTTTTAATGGCACTCGAAAGCAATAAAAATCGTGCATTTGTGCCATATATAAACCGCCATAAAAATTAATATGTTTAGCTATCTGAGTCCATGCTCTCCTTTTTTTAACTAGGTGGTATAAGTTGCCCTGTGTATGAATATGACTACATATATCATATATGACATGTTCTAAAACAAGCTATCTAATATATTATGTGTTTTCTGTTTGACAACACCAGTATCATCATTTCACATTCCCTCAAAATTAATTTTGGGAGGGGATGAGAAGAATGAGAAACCATATTTTTTTCGAAAATGAAACCATGTCCAATTAAAAAAATAGTACGCAATGTGGAGCATATTTTTTTCAGCTGACCCGTAACAAAAATTTATAGTTTTCGGTTTCGTAGGCGTTCGCGTGTACATTCTCCTAGAAAAAAAAATATGAAGACACAACGGCAAAGAGGGTAACATGAGTGCAGAAATGCTAAGAATAGGCATGTATCATCTTCACTCTGAGACTCATTTATGGTTTGCACTTGTTACCATCTTTATATGCGCACCACCACAATACTTAGATACTCGTTTACCACCACCGCTGCTTACTCACCCTGGATTAATTTTCTTGCCTGAGCTTTAAATCAGAGTAACACTTTTTTATAGTACATGACCTTGCCTACAAAGTTTTAACCCTATAATTTTACATGCTTTCCTGCACATTTTTACTTTTCAGTTTAGAGTTGCATGTTTCCTATTTACTAAAAGAGCTTACCTCTTTTTCTTTAAATTTCTAACAAAAAGTTCTTCATTAAAAATATTCTATAATGCGTTTTTTTATCCAACTCAACCCGGTCGGTTGAATATTGTATGTCTATGTATGCAGTATTATTGTACACGTCTCACCTTTGTTATTTTGTAAAAATTAGACTTGATTATAATTTATAGAAAGTTTTTTTTTTCAAAATGTTTCATCACTGCTGTAATGGCTAACTTGTTGATTATGATTAGCATTGGAAACATCAATTTTAAAAAATGATTTGTTTTCAGCTGTAGCATACATGCTATGCTTGCTTGCATTTTGCTTAAACCGCTCCTCTTGTTAAGTAATCAAATCAAAATATACATAAACAAATTAGGTATGCATTAGTAGAAAATGAAAAAAAATGAGTCTTTATTCGATGACGTACCTCGCGTAGTCGGCAGTTTAGTTGAAGTCACATGAAAAGCGAATTATAAAATGGCAATAAGTCTTTTTGTTTTTTGTATCGATAGACACCATAACAAAATCAATTTTGAGCAGGGTAAATTAATTTATTTGATTGATTAATTTTTACGAGTAACTTGAGTATTAAAAATCTCATTTCTTAAAATTCGAATTCACATGTCTACTGCGGTGTGATCCTCCCTTGTATGATTCATTCATCCCAGCATTTTTTTTCCTTTGAACACCAGCACATTACTTTAGGCATTTAAAAAATTAAAATCTATAAGGTTTAGATAGGCAAGATATGAAATAATAGTTCTTTGCGTGTATACATATGTACATATATATATTCCTTGTTCACCTTCATTATACTAAAAACCAAAAGGTTTCTAGCAATTAAAGGAGAACATTAAAGTTCATTCGTTTTTTATAGTCTTGAAACTGATTAGCTTGTCGAGAGTTGAAAAAAATTGAAAAGTGCATATTGTTGCAGTGAAGTGTATTGTTTTGTTGAGATCAAATTTCTGAATTATGGATCGCTATCGCATTATAATAATAATTCGCTTTTGTTCAACGATACATACAATTATTTATAATTTTTTGGGGGGATAGAGCTGCAATTTTTCTAGCAATTCTCAATTCAATTGCAATGTTAATTTCTTAAGCTTTGCTTTTCATGCTCCATGCTCATGAGGTTACGTGAACGTAGGTTGTGATATGTAGTAGTCGTGGTATGTATGGTATAACTTTGAAAATGATAGTGATTTTTATTGTTTAGAGCAAAAGTCTTAATACCGCCTCCTTTCAGAGCCATGCTTAATGACTTAATTTTACATTACAACAACTAAACTATTGAAAGAAAAAAAATAGAAATGGCTAAATAATTTCGATTGTAGTGTAGCGTGGGCGGCTTTTAATCACATAACATGGTGGTTTCAGCGTAAACAATGAAATTTTATGGAGTCACGTGAATACTTCATAGGTTATTTGATTGCATTTGCGGCAAAAGGAAAACTCTAGAGGGTTTTTTTGGACGCTGTAAATACTATATATTGCACGTGGTGTTGGTGGTGATAGGTTCTCGATTATTTTTTTTCTAACCAAAATAAAAAAAATAGTTTTTAGCTGACGCTAATTACTTGATTTGATTAAGCCAGGGTACTAATCTTATCATATTATGATTACTACTACTACTACTCTAGTTGATAACGAGCTTACTACCTGTGTTCTGGTATAGGGCATAATAATAATCCGCTACTACACCTGTAAAAACATATTATTGTCAGCCAGCATACATTTGTTATCTGATAGTAACACTTTTCCCATTTCCGCTTCCATCGCTCGCTGCTCACTGCTTCCGTCATTTTTCCTGAGCTCAAAAAAATTCTATCATTCTCTAATTAAACTCGACTGTATCTAACATCGCCCAATGACATGATCAACAAACCACGTCAGAATAACTCATCTCGTCATTCATGATCATCATCATCACCACCAGTATAAAGTAATAATAATGTATTGCTTTGTTATGTTCCTCCATTATCACGCATTTCATAGCGAAACCTCAGTTCATCATTCTTTGATTATGAAAAGTATTCTCATAGATTTCGTCTTGAGGTCACCTTCAATTTCAATCATCATCATGACTATGACTCGATCTCCTCGACACTAAAGCTTTGATAAACCATTCATTTATTATTTAATATAACGTAACAATGTGGAGGAATTTTTTCGGCGAAAACTTGTTTAAAATCCTGTTTCTTCAAACCTTAGACGAAATTTAGCCTTTTGAAAGAAAATTTTTCATGCATTATCCTTTTCTTCTTTCTGCAGCGAAGGGACAGTGGAAGCGACCGACCACTACTACTCCTGTATAGTGCATACCATCGACCATAATAAAAGCGAAGTACTTAGTAAGTGGTGGCGGTGAGTCGAGTAGTGGTGACGGTGAATTGTGAGCCACTGGCTGAGGCCATACGACGCGGTTTTGCACTGTAACAAATTTTCAAGAAGCCAACAACAACATCGCAACAGCGCAGCGGCGCTCACGCAAAAAAAAAATTTACACAGACAACGCCAAGGCTTTTATAAGTACCAGCACTAAATCTGCATACCACAACTTGAGGAGAAACAACAATAAAAGGAGAAAATCATCTTTTTATTTTGCACTGCTGCACTGCCACCACCATCACCTTCTCCTTACACAGCTTTACTTGCCACCGATTTATTTTCACATTTTTTTACTTCCCTAAGACCAGCTTAAGATACTTTCTTAAGCTCGGGATAAAAAAAAGATGATGCGAGGAGGAATGAGCGAGGCACATTACGGTAATTTAATTTTTTTGCACATTTATTCTATTCCACGTAGAGCAACGTGTAGCACCTACGAATTTTTAGTGTAAAAATACCGGTTTTTAATTCCTAAATTTACTATTATTATTATATCCTCTGTTAACCTCATACAATGTACGGATTGATGTTTAAATGCCCGTTTTGCCAGTTGACGTCACTCAATATTATGTAGCCGACTTTTGCCTCACTCTTTTCCAGTCTCTGGAAACCTCGTTAAGTAGACTGGACTTTTAAGCGTTACTTCAACTCAACTCAAGTGGCTTGTTTTCACCACACCGAGAAGTTAACTCAGAGAGGGGGAAAAATGGAACGATGAAAATCCAATTTTAGACTATTACATGCATGTATAACTATAACATAATAAATATTTCAAGTGGAATGCCATTGTGATTGCGAAAGCATCTCACACTTACCTTAAAATACTCTCCACATCAGAGAGAGCATCTCCCACATTTGCTATTTTATTTAGGAATGAAAGCTGTTAAAATGACGGAGGTAGGCAGGGTAAAATGCTTTTTAAATGGAATCTAATGTAATTTATTCACTTACCTACTGACTCAAGGGATATTGTCAGGAAAATGCACTCTAGGTGCAATATTACCGTTCAAAAGAGATTCACTAGTCTAAAAAAAATTCTCCTTTTATGATTATGATTGACTATTGTTCTCTTTCTGATTTTTGTAAGATGTGTGACAGTAAGGAATTCAATGGAGATATCCTACGTGAGCATATATTCAATCATCTATAAATTAATTTTTTTTGCACAGAGAATTTAGCTCATGAATATGAATTGATCGTAATGCCATGGAGTACATAGAGTAGTACTTTAGAAAAAAAAATAGTTTGCGTGCTAATGTCATAAAAAGTCGCTCCGTTTCATTCTGTCTAAAAATAAGGACGCCAGAAAAACACAATGAAATGAAGCTTGCTCTCAAGTGGACGTCATCCATTTGAGTTGAGGAGATGATTTGAAAAGTAAGCGAAGTCAGCCAGTATCCATATATTCGTACTAATATGAGTACATTGCATTGCACTATGTATTGCAAAGGCTCGAAACAAAATGGGGGATCGTGATAACGTTGACTGGGACGATATGCCGACAAGTAGGGAAAATCCAACATGACATGAATAGGCGATATGTATTTCACTTGCACTCAATCATTTTCTTTTTTTTTCATTCCAATCCCATTTCAATTAAAGCATCAGCAATGAAATCATGTTGATGATGATGAGGATGATGAGACAGACACAGACATTGCCTTAGCAATAAAAGCGTTGACTCTGCCTGACTGACTACTGACTACTGAACATGTTTTTGATGTTAAGAGAAAAAAGCGTAGCGCAGGTAAGTACACTACTACACTGACACAATCAAATCGTCTTTAAGCGATCCTAGTCGGCGATAAAGCGCAGCAATAGCGTTATCAGGACAATGCAGAAAGGGGGAAATAAAAATCAGGGAGCTTGCAGGCAGCCATCATTATGTTCCTATCATTAATTTATTATTTCGCCTATAGAATTGATGTACAAACGACATACACTGCTTTCCGAGACAATTCATAATTAGAATATTTTTTGTGTACAGTTACACGCCTCATTCGCAAGCACAAAAGCGATAACAGCGATTGTGTTTATGCCATCCTATAACAGCGCGTAGCACAGTGGGGGAACTTATTTGTGTGGCGACTGTGAGCGAGGAGGCAAAGCGGAACTTGGGTGACTCTAACTATATAGGTACATGTGCGAATTGATCAAACGCTCAAAATCCTTCCCACATGACAAGGCTCTTTCGCAAACAGAACAAAAAATGGCAGAGTTAGCTTTATGCAATACAATCCGCATTGTAATGTGCTTCCAGATGGAATTGCAAGAAATTTCCTGACTCCTTTGTTTGCGCAATGTTTCCAGAAATTGATAATTGACAGGAAAATTTCTTAATCTGGACTAAATGTGTGTCTTCAAAATGCTTAGTATTCGACTTTGCCTATTTCGTCCACAGAAAATGACTTGCCTTTTCCAAAGTGTTTTTTACAGCAAAATTAAAATGATCACGCGTATTGCCAACATTATGAACAGAGGAATAAATAGGCAAAGCATGTACCAATCTTTTTATAGGCAAAACTTTGATAGGATTTGTGTTTAGCTTTAGATAGGATTTCACTCTAAGCAATACCCCTAGAGGTTAAGCAGAAAAATAGAGAGTACTATACAGTCTGTCGGTCTAAATGGAATGAAGCGTAATCTCGAATCGTTATCCAATTATCCTTCCTTGTAGCTATCACTTCAGCTCGGTAAATATATATTCTACAGATTTCTTGTGTGTTTGCATGATATTAAATTATGACTAGTATTTTCTACAAAAAAAACAGATTTTTTGAAAGTGAAAAGAGAAAAATGAAAGGCATTTTTTGACATTAAGTACCAAAAGCAGTGCAATTTTCGAAAAAAAAACAGTTTTTAAGTCATCTTTAGAAGGAAATTTGGACATCATGTAATCTGAAACAAGAAGGGAAAATTGTTTGACGTGTAAATTGGTCAGTAAAGTAGCCGGCATGCACGTAATGATAATCGTCCTACTCTACACCCCTTTCTAACACCTGTAAAGTGAAGCGCCATAAATGGACGGCATCATCATCAACATCATCTGCGAAACTATCCTTTAGCTTTTTGACATGTTCATCATCCTCAATTTTTATGTGTCATCATCATCAGCATCCACATCGTAAAAGCATTCTTTTTTGCATGAATTGAAAATAATATTTTTAGTTCACTATGCTTAAATATTTATATTACACAAATCGCTTCAAGCTATAAACCCATTTGTTTTAATGAATGTTTTTTTTTTGCATTAGTGATGTATTCATTCATGTCTGCGAGAATATCATTATGTTAAAAATGAAGCCCACAACGAAAAGGTGCAAAACATTGTTCGTACCGATGAAGATCTTCATAGAGTGATTTTCAAGCTCTGGGAGAAAATGAGCAACAACGTCTCGGCAGCGCTCAATACAGAAGCCAGGAGGATAGAATAGAATGGAAGATAATGAAATATTTATATAAACTACTTTCAAAACAGTTTTACTTTTCTGTGCATACGGGGAAATCATCTTGTTTTCTCCTCTTCTGTACTCCTTTCTGACTTCTTCAAAGTATGTACTTAGAATAGCGCTTCTGTTTCAGATGGATATGAATATGACTTCTCAGTTATGAATTGCATTACATATTCATGCTTACAGATGCCCTGAATATTTATATAAATCAGTTGAATGGGGAAAATAATTTTATGCCATTATTTTAAAAACCAATCATGGCCCCCTCTGGCCAATCGCATTGTTCTGGATTCTGCGAGAAACAAATGATGTGATATGATAAGACAGAGAGCAGACTCTTGACTTATTATTGATACATACATTTGCAAATTTTGTAATACGTAATCTGCGTTTAAATGGTGATATCATCGGAACCTTACTCAGTATGTATTATTGCATTACGTTGTTGGTTTTATGATGAGCAATTTAACTGATCTCAGTTTAAGGATTAGAGATTCGGATCAGATTTCAAAACTGAGATGATAGGCAAGCTGATCCTTGAATTACCTACATGCAATCACGTCACCAGCCAAAAAACACATTAAGTTAAAAGTGCAAATCACATATGTACCTGATGTACCTGAACTGAAAGTATGTAGAAGGGAATTTAGATAAAACTTGGTGAAAGGAAAAGGAAAAAATTGAAATGTTGTCGAAAATTCATTTAGTCGGCATGAAATGTGAAATATTTGATATTTTTTCGTTCGAGATAACGTACAATCACGGGAATATTATTATTTATTGATTCAATTCAGGCATAATTAAAAAAATGTATATTTTTGGAGATTTCTCGAAAATAGGCGCTTGGATTACATAAGCAAAAGTCAATGATCATGATCATGTGGGATTCACACATGGTATTATGGCATGCGTGTATTTAGTACGATAACCATATTGGAATGGAATGCGTTGTTGGTGATACCGATGATGAGATGAGACGAGACTCTTTTGCCTCTTTAAATCTAAAATAGCGTAAAATATGCCAAAAGAGAAGAATGCGATCGCCACGATCACAATCTTTTTTCGCGATAAAGCGGTGAACGTCAACATAGATAATCTGAGAGTGTGAAGCATCGAGAAAAAAGAAAGTATACCTATGCATATTATTTATTATATTTGAATTTATTGCCTTCGCAAAATGAAACCCAGGCCGTGGCAAGCCAAGTCAGGCCAGCAGGTGAGAAGGATAAGTTGGACTTGTGCGATAACAAAAAAAATATCATGCTGAAGTTACCGTAAGATAGGAAAATGGAATTGAGTTAAAGTTAAGCCAAGCTGTGGTTTCCTTTTTATCCCGTTTTACTACACACAATACAATATCGCACTCACATCATCATGGTTATCTAACTTATGACTTGGGTGATGATAAGGAACATAATGGGAAAGGGGCACACAATCTGTATCAGAGTTGATTTAATGAAATGCTTGGGAAAATATACTAAAAAACGAGAAAAATATATGTGGAGAAATAAGACTTATATGATGGGATCAGACCAGACCAGTGATGTGTTTTTCATGGGATTCAGGTAAACTTGGTCTGTAGGTTGGGATGGTGATGATGAGATAAGGCTTTATTCGCAGACGATTTTTCGGTCATATAGGGATAATACGAAATAATATTCAGCAAAATATTATTTCGTTCTGCAGGGATTTACGAAAACCAGAAGAAAACCCCCATACGAAAAAATTGGATACGTGTACTTACGTGTGATAAAAACTAAAGCAGAATATTTTTCAGTGGCCCGGATACATATTTTTTGAAAGTGTCTAACTCGCTTTGAAAAGACAGTGAATTCTCATATAAAAGGAGGGAACGGTTGAAAGTTGGACGAGAATTTCGTAAGTTAAATACATAATATCATATTTTTTACAAATATGGATTGATTTGAAGATTTTAGAAGTACGGTATTTGTTTCTTTTTGTTGTGCAACTTATAAAAAAATGAGAAACTGGTATTAGTAAATAATATGAGATTGATTCATTGATTGCATAAGAGATCGAAAGGAAACAGCATCATCATCCCATATTAAGAGATCATACATAATTCAAAACAGTCGGTCTTGACTTAAACCAAAAGACAATTTTTTTTCTTGACGATACTAAATACCCCCAAAAAATTCTCGTTTTCTTGCCATAGCATTAATCCAACTGTTAAATACGCAACCTTGTCTCCGCTCAAGAATGAGGAATTACAGGTGTCAAACCTTGTAAATTTCTTGAAAATGCGAATATTTTATTTTCGTTTCGTAGGTAGATGTTAATATCACACATTTCGATCTCGTATGTTATTCCGTGACGTGGAAAGACATTTGGGTATGAAATCAAGTTGCGTAATAAGGTTGTAGAGTCAAGCTAGCTAAGCTACTTGAATATCCGGCATTCGTAAGGGCAAAGTCCATGACATGACGTTTTTTGCCAAAAAAATAGAAGTGAACTTCAGGAAACATTTCTTTTGTCATGCGTGCATGCACAAAAAAATGTCTCAATTTGCTTAAAAATTAGCCCGTCAAATTTGGCATTGACAGTAGCGAATTATGGAGAATTGCACGCGATGCAATAATTCTTTTTTACTGTTCGAAATAGTAACGTGTTTTTGAAAAGTCCGAAACAAAGCTTTTGTAAAGTATTTTGAGTAACCCACATTCTCTTCACATGTTTGCAACCGCATTCGTACATACATACATACCTAGGTAAGCCCTTTCTCAAGATCAGGAGGGCGTCAAACAACAATAAAAATGTATGAGTCTTGTCTCGTTGAAGTACCTGCGCCGTGTAATAGCTCAAGGTAAACATTTTTTTTTTGATTCACGAGAGTCAATTCAAGTGAGTGTTTATCTGATCAAATTAGTTTTCATTTTTTTGGGCTGCAGGTTAAATTGCGGTTTTGCCTTTTCTCCATTGCATTGCATTGCACTAACTTTGGTTTCTTTGATCGATAGGGGCTTAGCTAATCGCAATAATAATATCTTTTTATTGAGGAGATCGAGGGAATTTCATTTCATTTACTTGTTGTGTATCTGTGTGTGTGGTACCCGGCGCGAACACGCCAATACCACCACCAACACCACCATCCAACGCAGCGGAACTAACGTGTGCTCATCGCAGAAAAAATATGAAGTGCTCAGGAATGATTATTTTTTTCATCTCTCTTGGCAATAGGATTGACGAAGATGTATGAAAAAAAGAGAAAAGAATGCAGTCCTGATTGATCAACTTAGTTTGAGATAGTATTCAGAGCTGAAAAAAGGCCTTGGACTGTTATTAATCCTTGATAATTGAATCATTTCTTGGGGAGGAATGTAATGGATATACAGCAACTCTGTTGCATTGTGTTCATCATTTCATCGTCATATTACTACTCCGCTATATATACTCTATATAATCCTGATAAAAAGAAGGAGGAGAAGGAGTGCCGGGATATATTGTCTACGTATGACGTTTGATTGTAATCTTAATTTTTGCGAGTCGTGAGTTACCATGAAGTAAAACTCATGCACAAAAGAGTTTCAAACCTACTTACTTAATCAAACAGCAATACGAATGCTAGGGAGCACTGAGTGAGTGAGTGGAGCTGAGAAGTGAAATGAATGAAAGATGAACATGTTTTTTTTCATTCGTTCATGGACATTCGTATTGTTACATGCATTCCTTTGGTGAATCAGATAAAATATAAACGTAGGTAATCATAGTCATAAGGTAAACGTTGAATTGTATTGGCCCTTCTCTAGATGAAACCCAATTTTTCAATCCTGTGGGCAAAAGTGGGAAACAGTTTGAAAGCGTAATGATTAAAGTGGAGGGAATTCAAATCTTGCGAGTCTAAAAAAGGATCAAAAAGTCAAGGAAGCCGTTCTCCTCATGTTCTTGTGGATGATGATATTCATTAAATCTCACGATTCAGACTGAAACAAGTGTTATGTGCTTGCTATGTTGCCAAAAATATGCAAGGATTATAAAATTGTTGCCGTTTTTGGCTTCATCCCATAAATCATAGCATCTGCTGCTGGCTCTAGCATGTGATCTGAGGTTCTAACAATGCATGATGGCCTGAAAGTAAGTTAGGAAGTCATCATCACGATACATGCAAACATCATCATCATCATCATCATCACTAAACGCATAATACACCTCAATCCCCCCCATCTGCAAAAATAGAATAAGAGATTATGTTTGGATGGAAATGAGACAGGATTAGGGAAAAAAAGCATTCTGCATTGAAAGGTTTTTCGAAATGTCTTATTCTTCTCTTCGACTTCTCCTCGTACCTTGTACTCTTTTTAATTAGCCAAGTCTCCTCTTCAAGCGGCTTTGTTCCCTTGTGATGAGCTCACTTTGAAAAGAGGACCTTGATTAGAATGCTGTGCTGAGCTGATGACGGAACAGAATTGGCTCAGCTTGACTTGTTCCTGTCTCCAATTTTCATTCGTCTTCATCTTGATCATTATTGCGAAGAGCGTCCTCAGAGATGATGCTAGCAGGAAACAGAAACAATTGAATTCAATCATCGTCAATGGTGGTGGTGGTGATGGTGTGGGTTGTGTACCACAGACGAAAATTGAAATTTTTAACAACTCCTTTCCCCCTGAAGGTTGTAAGGACGTCTGTAATTTAAGAGCACATCCATCTATTCCCATCATACTTCCTGGAGAAAAAGGATGGGAGGACTTTCCCAAGACAGAAATCTTATTAGCCTTGTAAGATGGACTCCCGGGGAAATCCTCTTTTAGCACCGAGCATTTCTGGGGAAAAAGCTGAGAAGCGAGAAGGAAGCGGAAGTATCGTGGTTGTTTGTTGTTTATTTTTTTAACGAAAAGCAAGATATGCATACAGTCATGTACCCTTTCACCAGCAGTTTCCTCTTACCTGTTCCAGTTATTTTTTCCCATAATCTCGCGGAAAGAAGAGATTAGCTTTTCCCCCAGAAATGGCGAAAGAAATGAGAAAAGGCGTAAAATGGGAAAGTTAGTTTTTTAACTTCTCAGAGATTATGATTATTATGGGTGATGAGAATGATGATATGCAATCTATATATGAAGGCGTCTTTGGATAGGAGCAAGGAAGGAAGGGTAGAGGATTCGTTGGAGGATGATGTTAGCTTCCTTACTTTTAACGACTTATTTTTTTATGCTAGTCTTTCCTTTATATTGTCACAGTGCTGTCTTGTTCAGTGTGTTGCCCTCTGGGAAGATGAAAAGATTTGATTTATGCATACAAATACCTAAAATGGTAATGGACTTTTGTGACTACAAATAAGTCTTCGTTTTCTCCTAGTGAAGCGTGTAGTGTAGTAGTAAGTGCACGCGTAGTAGTACTTCTTGCTCTCTGGCTAGCCATAGCCACGAAAATGAAGATGAGCATACATGGCTAACAACATGAGTAAAAGAAAAAGAACTAGTTTTTTCTCCTCTTCTTCGACTCTGTCTTCCTTAGGCCCCATTAAGATTCCACATAAAAAACACTAGCACTAGGACTACGGCCTCTGAGAGAGACTTGATTATGATATCGTATTTCTTCTCTCTCAAGCCTTATCCTCCATGGCATAGCCCATTCGTCAAAAAGATGAGAATAACGAGTTCCTCTCTTTCTCTCTCTCACTCCTCATCTCTATCTCTGTGCAAAGTCAAATGGGAAAGATTAAGGACAAAACATGAAGTTTTTTTGCCAGAAAATGGAATCATGCATATTCATACACTTCAACGGAGAGACAGAGCATAAAATCACGAGAAGAAACGTTATTGCATTTTTGTTGAGTGGTGTGTGTGTGGTGCGGTAGCGCTTTCAGGAGAGCCAAAGCCAATACTTCTATAATGGATTCTCTGGCAATGCAACGCCGCTGTGGCTATGGCGCTGTGTGACTATGACTATGACATCGCAGCAGGTATCAGAAGGCTCTGCGGGTAAACTTTGTTGCTTCTCTTGAATTATGAAGTGAAGTGAATCATTTTTCGTCTCCTCCTCGAGTAAGTTTATGCACACCATAAAGGAGCATCCAACTTTTCGAGGCTATTGCCATTTCCCATTGCTTTGTTCACTCTAAAAAACGAATGTCATATATATACCTATGCATAGGTATAAATGCACCACAAAAATAATATCGCATTGTATTGTTCGTAAAGCACCACATCTGTACGTCAGTTCAATGAAGGTAGAGCTGTACTGGGGACTTGATTTCTTGGCAAGGTCTTAAATAAAATGACATGTTTATTTAAATATACTTCTTTTGTTTTTAAATGAAGTTGAGTGTATGTCGTATGTATGGGAAAAAGAACTGCCTAAATGCATATGAAACGTTGGAGGGTTGGAGGCTGTAAATTTGCCAGGCAACTGGACATGTCAGTGAGTGAACCTTTGCTCTGGACCTCTGCTCTACACGGGATGGGAAAAGTCACAAGCTAGACTAAAGGGTTCCTGTTCAGCGGTAATAAATAATATTTTGCTGGAATAACGCTGGAAACAAAAAATAGATTCCCTGAAAAGACTCATGTTACATCCATCCACAGACAGAGTAAACATTTTATTGCGGTGGTGGTACTGGTACTTAGTAGTGGTGCGGTGGTTGGAGCGGTTAGTTGCACAGATTCGCTGACTATGTATGTAGCTCAAAGTCTCTCTTTGCAAAACGAAAACTTTTTAAAAGTTGGAGTAAATAATATCATCTCATCTCCAATCCAATAAAAATTATATGGACTTCTGCTCCCTCCAAATTTTTTTCTCATTCGGACGGAGTAAGTTAGGGCTGGGTAAATACATATGTACGATGCATAGGTGATGTGCATTGCACCCTGCTGATTAGCCCGGTAGTATTAAAATATTAGTGAGGGTACGAAGTATACGAAGCTGGCTTAGTGGTTCGGTTGTCATAAAAACGGGTAAATTTGCCGATATCGTCCATTTTAAACTTTTGACGTAAGAACAACCCAATGGTTTCATAACTTCATTCCTATTTTATGATTCACTTGACACTTGAGCTGCGTCGTAAATTCACACTAGATATTACTCATCGCATCCCCAAAAAAATCCAATCCAGAGAACAATGGCTTTTATCGCTTGTTTTCAAGTTCATCCATTTGAAAAAAACTTAAGTGTTCACCGAAATATATGAATGTGGGTTTTCTTGCATTTTATTGGCTTAAAACATACATACATTGCATGTTTACAATATATTTATTTACCAAATGTAATGCACAGTATTCCCGTTTTGAAGGAAAAACTTGTATTTTGGAAGGAGGAAGTCTTGACACAGGCCAAATTTAAAATACATACAGGTTTTATGTCATGGCTTGAATTTAAATATGATATTTGTTCTACCCGAAAAATCCTTTCCCCTCACATTTTGAAAGAGTAGAATCATTTCGGGATAATAAATCAGCGTAAAAACTTTGAAAAAAATGTGGAAAAGAAGAGGTAAAAGCCGTCATGCGTTATGTAACGCAATTTATCGTTCCATTCATCCGCTTCATCTGTCTGTCCGGTGTACCGTGATCATGAAAAAACGTTTATTTTTCTTCGAAAGAATATATATATGTATATGCATATATTTTGTTCTTCATGTGTGAATGAATACGCGGAAATAAAAGAGTGGAACTAGAAAGAAAGGCAAGTGAGCAATTGTTGAACATGACAGGAATTTAGCATTTTTTTGGAAAAAAGATTGTGCATGGTTTTGGTTGTATTATTTCAAAAAATAACACTGAGTGAGTGAGTTTGCTTCGTTGCGTAAGTACATCGTACTGATCGTACTACTACGGAAGAGCTTTTTCAAAAGAAAATCAAAGGATGGGAATATGCGACGAGATACTATTGTGGTGACCTATAATGTATGTATATATTTGCACATGGCAGTGATGATAACATAACCATAAGAAGAGTGAACTTGAGCCTGAGAGAGAGATGATACTATTGAAATGTGTATGCCTATACATCTGTCAAAATAATGATGTTGATTATGAGAAACAAAGAGGGCATTTTTTTGTTACGGAAAGTAGTCGTTACTTCCTCTTTCTCGCCCGTCATCAGATTAGTTCTTTTCCGGTTCATAGTCGAGTAAGGCAATGGAAAGCTGGAAGGGTGAAACTGAACACTGCTGCTCATTAGCAGAAGGTTTTGCGTTTCGCTGAATTATTTTCAATTTCGCTGTCGTTGGAAATGGAATCAAATCTTTGACTTCATGGAAGAGCCTGTTATTTCTAAACTATAAACGGATATCATATTATTCAAGCCATACTTACTACTACAAGCATACAATACATTCATATGCATACACTTTCCCATTTTATCGATCCCACATTATTACAGAGGCAATGGCAATGGTGATTCATGCCGACACAGAGGTCGAATTTTGGCACGGCTTTCGAGAAAAGCAAAACTGCACATTATAATATTTATGCTTTATGATGTTTTTTTCTTCTTCTGAGTAGGATTGTGTGATTCGAAATATAAAACTGAAGGTTATGACTGTGGTCACGATGATTGCGGAATTAATAAAACACCGCTATAAGGGAAACAGCTAGCAAAGTACAAGTCCTTTTTTGAGATGCTTTCTATTTGCAATTTATAAATTTACCATATTGGTTATATGTGGGAGCGATATGTTCCTTCTTATTTTTATTTGCCTTCTTCTTCATCAAAGAGTCCACATTCCAGTGGTGATGCAATGTAGAGATGTGTCCTTGCTTCCATCGATTTCACTAGCGGTGGAAAAGTCTTTTTTTATACTTTTGGCTTAGCCAATAATAAGGAGTAGATTATTATATGCCCCATGTGGAGATTTATTGGATGACTTAATTGCAAATGGACAAGATGCCATATTTTTCCTGTTGTGCTCAATGGCGTCGACTTGGAGAAAGTAAGATGCCATGCCACGCTGTTTCCTCTTTATCGCTGCACTTTCTCTCCTCTTTCCCCCTTTTTTCGGTATTGTATATTGCTTTTTCGGGGAAAAAAGTTATTTCCACGGAAAACGAAACTGGCGAAAGACGAGTTTTGAACTAGTACAATTTAGTTTTAAGCTTGAAATAGTTTTTTTTTCACTTCACTTGAACAAATACGAAAAAGCATTAAATTTTCTAGAAGAGAGGCCTGAAGAAGGAGTCTGTTTCGAAAAATATATTATGCAATTTGTACGTGCACCACACCACCACCATTCACCACTCCACTGAGCAATATTGGTAACTTTAATGGCGAATTGGCTCAGCCTACGTGCAGAAAAGCAGAGCAAGTAGTAATCCTTGCGAAAAATATCGAAGATTTAAAAACATATTATGCTCCCTTACCACGAACAGTGTATGTATATATGTACCCTAAAATAGATTCAGTGTGAGAATAAAGGAGGATATTAACTTTAGAGGATGGGGATAATTGAAAAATCACGTGTGCCTGCCTCAGTTTTTCTTCCTTGATTAATAATATTTATTTGTTTAATTTCTATAGATGAGCGTAGCATAGTCACCTCTTCAGACATGGAGGGAAGTGTCGTCGGAGGAGCTCATGGAGGAGCTGGTAACGTTTACGATGTGGAACATTTGGCCACTTTCCAGCTCTCAAAAGATCTCGCATTTCCAGCTGATGGAATGCGACGTCTT
>JAHZNI010002280.1:0-10027 GCA_027744415.1 Seira ritae | reverse complement strand
TTACTCTCAACTCCAATTATAAATCTTTCCAGCCTTTGCATTATACATTAGGCCTTTTTTCATAATCCCAATAAATCCTTTCAAGCAATGCGCCGGTACTTCACCGCTCTCATTGCTTATATTCTACCTCAATTTTCCTTGCCGAGATGATGATGAGATACCATATCAATGAAAAATGGTTGCATTCTATTCCATATTTAATCTCTATTACTTGTAAAGTTTATATATTGCATTATTTATATTGTTATATGGTGCTTTCTCCGGTAGTGAGCCCATATTTCATTACGCCATGCATGACTTCGTTTCTAGGATCCGACAAACTAGGTACAAGAACTACAAGAGGCAAAAACTGAAAATAATGAGAATCTCTCTAAAGCAGACAAGACATGTAGAAAATTTTCTTCTTTCTTTCCTCCTTACCGGCTCTGAGTCGGACGAGTACGCTGACTCCCATTCTGAATTACTGTTATCACAAGTACTTCCTGCACTGCTCCCACTCGCATCATCAGAGTCAAAAGATGACCACAATGAAGTTGATTTATGATGACTGCTACTGTAACCGCTACTACTACTTCCACTGCTACTACTACATCCCTTGTTATTATTACTATCACTATTCCCTCCTCCTCCGCCGCTGCTTCCCCACGCTCGCTTCGCTCTTCCTGGAGATTTCTTTGAAAAAGGATGATTAGGTTGGGATTGAATGAAAGAGTTTAGATTTTTATTCTTCACGAGTTCCACCTTCACTTGACCACCTTTCTCGGCCGAATACCGGCTCACTATCACCTTCTTCGAGTCTCGCTCCAACTTCACCAAGCAGTTCTTGGCCAGAGGGGCCGGAGGCTGGTAGACGCAGGTAAGCATGTTTTATGATCTTCTTGTGCAGAAAAAAATTGCCAGCAAGATACACGAAAATTTTTTTTCTTTTCCTCCTAGTCTTCCTTCTCTACAACTCCCCAGTTGAATTTACTTTCCACTTTTGGATATTATATGGCGGCGGAATGAAATAGATAAATTTTCTCTGAAAAATATAATCAACTTAACAGCATCTTCCTCTTTTTTTGCCTCGTCAGAGAAAAAAGTTTCCTCCTGTGAACTAATAATTTTTTATCACGAATCAGTACATATAATAGAGGTAGTCACGTTTCCTTTTTGCGTTTTTTGTGCTTTGTCCAACGATAATAGCCTTTAAGTTAGAGCTTCCAACTGGAGTTTGATTCACCTGAGAATTTTGTCGCAATCTTTCCCTTTTCTCCTTTCAACTCATTTCTTTTCGTACTTATTAGGTATTAACTTATCATTATTGAGATATGTATGTATGTAGTAGGTATGCTTTTGATAATGGGAGAAGCAACTCTGCAGCTGCTGACCATCTGGGACGCAAAACACAGCTCGATTCTCTTTTTTTCTATCCAAACAGAGCTGTGATAGGAGAGCGAAATAACTGCCAAAATAAAATTTCCTTGATAGTTGACAACTTTACATTACATTATCGTCATCCTTTTGAGGGGGAGTATACACGATGCGAAAATGAAAGGAGATGAGATAACGAAAATTCAATAGAAAAGTCTAAATCCATTCATTTGAAGAAGTTGTGTAGCAATATAGCAATACCTCCTCTTTATTTTCCTTCAATGTGAATCACTGGATCCTTCAAACTTGATCTCTTCCTTTTGAAATAGTTTCTTTTTGCTGGAGAAAAGACGAATGCCTTCACTTATAGTCCTGCTTTCACTACTTTTTAGTTGCCAGAGTTCTCACAGCATCACCATTCACCGCCAAAAAAAACTTTCCGGTGAGATTGAGCTACAACAACTGCCGATCTTAGAAGTCGTGAAGAAATGGATTGAAGAAGTGATGTGAGGAAAGAAGAAGCCCCTGTGACTTTGATATGAGATTTATCATGGGAACACCTGTTTCTTTTCCCGTCTCGTCTCTCCTTCTTTTCTTTTCCCTTCGATGATGTACCACTTGGCTATAGCCTCTTTCTTTAGAAGATACAGAGGAGGTAGAGAAAATCCAATAATTTCTGTTGAGGAGAATGAATGTAGTGGAGTTCCTTTACAGGATATTTACAGATGAGATCGGCAAGGTTAAATTTCAAGAACGTCGAGCCTTTTACACATTTAAAAGCATATAAGTGGGTATTATTATTTTTTATCGAAGAACAATTTCTTTTTTCAGGTAAAGTAGCATTGATATTTTCAACTATTCCTTAGTCTTTCTTTTTCAGCCAAAAATAGTCTACTTAAAAAATGGCAGAAGCTTACAAGGACAGCTTTATATTTTATTGAAGATATCAGAATTTCAATGCGAAGTATGCCAGTACCATCATCAAAACTTTTTTTCTGAAATGGCAAGAAGAAAGAAGTGGCTCAGAGGTAATGTGTTCTAATATTAAATGTATAATTCATAAGGACACGATTCATAAGTTCTGGTGTAAGCAGCATTCATTCATATTGTACTATCCGTACTATTGCTTTTCCCGGTGACATAACAAAAACCCATAATATTCTCAGGTGGATATTGCGAACGGACACGACTGCAGATAGTTCTAATATGCAATAATAATGAACAAATAAAATGCACAGGAAGCAGATGTTTTTTCTCTTTCTCCCACTCCGCTTTTAGTGAAGCTCCAGCTCCACCATTTTTATTTGTCCTTTATATATTTCTCTCTCCGGTGCTTTCTATTCTCTCATCTTTTCTCTCCTTGAACGAACGCTTTTTTCTGTTGACAGCAGCAGTTAGAAAAAAAAGTATGGAAGAAAACAACAAACTGGACACAGCTGGATAGCTGATTTCTGTTGTCTGTCTTTATTTTGGCAGATTCTTTTCCTCGTCCAGTTCCAGCAGTAGTGCCCTAGAGAATACTTCCAGAGTTTTTTTTTCTCCGCACAATTTGCTTCCAAGTATGAACGAGCAAACAAAAATGTTTTTTTCTCCTGTTATGTTGTACTCTGAATCAGTCTGGATAAATATCTAGGATCTAGATTGCGGAGGAGGTACTACTCCTCTTGGCCTTGTCTTCTGGCGATGATGATGGTACAAGCAGAGAGGAAGGTGATGATAATGATGGCATTTTCTTTGTAAATATCTGCATTATAACTGATTTTTCTCGTTCGATGGACAAAGAAACGAGAAGAATGGCACGTTTCCTTTCTTCATATGAGGTCGTCTTCTTTTCTTCCTAGAAAAAATATTGAACCGGCTGGGCTGGATGCTCCAGATCTTGATGATTTCTTTTTGAGCTTTTTTCTGCTCAAATTATTGTTTTCTCTTCAATCTCTGGCTGATGTGGAGACACTTGCCTTGCCCTCTTTCAAACTTGTGCTTTCAGGGAGAGAAGAAAAGGCTGAAGCCTATGTAATCAAAGAGATGCGATTACTCTTAAGCGAAGACACTTTCTAAATGCTTTCCTCTATCCACACAAAAGAGCGTGTAAATAAAGAGGCCAATCTCTCATGTCTCCTTCATTAGTTGCTGCATCCACTGAAGCCGACACTGCAACGGTTAAATTACTCTTCTGTAACCTTCTTGTCTAGAGTGTATCTCTCCATTAAGAAAATCTGTTTTGGGGAACTTCAAAGAAGACTCGATTTACGAAAGTACAGGAATTTTGCTGGCTATTTCAAATGAGGAGAGGTGTAGATGAAAGTGATATAAATGACTTATACCCTCTTCCCTCTCCTTTCTTGACAGGTATCCTCCACCTCTATGACACCATTAAAGTCGTAACACTAATTGCAAGAAGGAGGAATACCAGTAATTATAATTTGCCTTTCGATTTTTAAAGTAAACTTTACAGTTTTTTATGCTGTTATTGAACTTTCTTTAAGGGCTATTATCACGACAATTATTGATGTAAACATGAAGGAAAATGAGTTTTCTAATGTATAATTTTGATTATTCCGCTTTGAAGTAAAAAAATTAACTAGACAAACGTGATGAGTGAGAGGAGGAGGAAGATGACAAATAAAATTCTTTGCGTAGGTAATCAACTTTTTAACAAAGAGATTTTTTCCCCCTACAACAACTGGCTTGATTGAAAATCACTCTGTGTAGCTGTAGCACTTGAAAATGTCTTTGAACGTGTTAACAAATGGTGGAACTTTGATGTTTTTAAGGTTGAATGATGATAATGATTGGGATGAAGTAAGTTGTTAAGTAAAGTTCAATTAAATGAGGGAGATAATCAAGATGAGTTTCGTGCAAAACTTGAACTGGCAGATTGAGATGGATGTTGTATAGGAATCGAAACAGGATTTTTTCTTGTAAGTTACTGTTTAGCTTGAAGAAGCCTTCCTTTAGCTCGAACTTGTTAATAGGTAGTAATGGCTGTTGTTCAGACTAGCCTTTTTGTCGTTGATGATGCTGAATCGACAAAATAGAGTTGTACAAATGGNTTGAAGAAGCCTTCCTTTAGCTCGAACTTGTTAATAGGTAGTAATGGCTGTTGTTCAGACTAGCCTTTTTGTCGTTGATGATGCTGAATCGACAAAATAGAGTTGTACAAATGGGAAAACGGGATCCTACTATGCTGGCTGGCTTTTGTCCTGAAAATGATTCAGAAGAAGGAGGAAGGAACAAGAAGAGCTCCACAAATACAGATGGATAATTGCTTCGTCGTGCACAAAAGATTGTCTTTTTTCTCCAGAGAGAATTGTAGAAGTAATAGGAGTTTGTAATGCAATGGTATCCAGTGAAGTGGAATCTGGATCTGGGGATGCTATTTTGTTTCGTCCTCAGTGTTCTTCCTGATGAAACGCAGAAACTCCTTTCAAGAAGACACACTCTGATTGCTTCAATGAGATAAAGAAGAAAGAGATTGGCAAAGCATGCCAACAAGTAGTTCTTCTTTTTGCGATGGATGCAATAAGGCAGAAAGAAAGAGGAGATAGGATCTCTCTCGTATCGCAAGAGAGAGAATTCTAACAACCAACAAGCGGAACCAGAACCAGGTCCGATGAAATGAACGAGAGTTCCTCCTTTCCGACGTAAACAGGCTTCCTCTTGTAAAATCTGTACTCGGAGCAAGGAAGGAAACCTGATGTCCAATGGTCGACAAAATCAGTAAAGTAGATCACAAACAACTTCAAAAAATATATGTATATCTATCCCTTTTTTTGAAGATATGAAGGAATCACTGTTTACAAGATTGTGACACATGCGTGACACGCAGAAAACCTACTTTTGCTTCTGTTGCTATACCGCTGGCCAAAAAACGATGAATTGAAAGATGACCAGAAGTGATAGTGACTGAGAGACACATGTCACCAAAGATACACCTGAGAGTTTTAACTGAATTATGTTACTTGATAAAAAAACGAGCTTGACGGTCGGTAATGTTTATGGTGACGATGACTGTGACAGATATAGATCAAAATGACGCTGACTGACAATATTTCCTTTTCATCTTTACTCAGAACATGAATCGGAAAATGAGGATAGTAAATTATGTAAAAAAAATCTGTATGAAAAAAATGCATTTTAAAAAAAATTCGTCGCCTTTAAAGGAAGCTAGTTATTTAAAGACTGCATACACTCACTACATGCATAACAGACAATCAATGGTCAAAATTGGCTCCATTGCATAAAAAGGCTTTTTTCTTAATGTAATGCATAATAAAATGGAGTGCCAAATTACTTTTTTTCTTGGCGGTACATAAACTTTGAAACTGTCAATAAGGAAGTGATTCTTTCCTCTAAATAGGGATGAGAAGCAGCATCCCCATAGCCATTACCGTAACCTGTGTGAGAGGAGGCGCTGTCTTGTGACGTGTTCCCTAGTACTTTACGATGACAACAACGCAACAATGCAACGTGCTCATCTCATTTAACATTGCTTCCTTCTACTCGGACTTCATTATCATTTTTTATATCGATCTTTATCGTTGACATCAAAATTGCATCTTCTTTTCTATTTCCTAAATCAAAGAGGAACTTTCTCATCCCTCTAATCCCTATCTTTTGTGATTTCACCATCACATACATAATTTTTAGTCATTTATTACTGCGCTTCAACGAAAATGAACTCACATTACGTACTTTAAAAAAGGTCATAAAGAAATTTATACAAGAAATGATAAAGATAATGACAAGATTGGACTGATCAACTCTCTCTCCTATTTTGTCTCTAAAAAATTCCTAAAGGACTGCAAGGAGATATTATATATTTCGCAAGTCGTAAATTGCAATTTAACGACGAGCTCAAAATCGAGTCAGCTAGACAGTCGGTCACTCATCATCCTCATCCTCACCGTCAAGCCTCTTTAACCAAGTCGTAGAATAAAAGAAAATTCTTTTTTCACAACCAACAACCTTCAGAAAATCTGGATCTTTTAAAAATATACACGATGATCACAGCATGAGATCCGGCGTAAAAAATGTAAATAGTATCGGTTAGATTAGATCATCATAACAAAACACTTTGTTTAACTGTCGCGTTTTTTGAGATGATCTTGTCCCTATGCGTGTGCGATTTACATTCAAATTTCATAGAGCTTTCCTTATGATGATAATGATGATCGTCCGTGCACTTTTGTTGGAGTTTCTTGTTAAACAGACAGTTCTAAGGATAAGTGAAGGGCGCATTAAACATGTAAACTTTTCCTCTTGACAATGAGGTTCAATATTAAAAACGACCTTTTTTGTCGAAGATGATGACGCTAATAATCTTGCAATATGCGCCCTTTGATTAAAAACTTTTTTTCTTCGCGTGAAGATGAAGAAGAAGAAGAGCGAATGAGGAAACTGGTTTCTCTTTCAACTGCATACGAAAGCTCTGCTTTTTATCAAAATGTAACAGTAATAACTGACACAAACTGCAAGAAAACTTTGTAATTCAATGAGATGCACGTGTGTCTGTTTATGCAGTCTACTCATCAACACTTCTTCAGACAAAATTTCCCGTTTACTGTTATTCCACCGATATCACCAATTCATAAAATATCCATCAACAAACTGTAAAGTTTCATGTTTATGTCATCCAAAAAGAAAACTTGTAATTCAATGAGATGCACGTGTGTCTGTTTATGCAGTCTACTCATCTCATGAAAAAAATCTTCGACTTTTGTTTAATTTAAAATGCTGTTTAAGGATCGCGTAGAACAAGTTCACCAAAATCTGTACATTTCATCAAACTTAAGTGGCAATAATGACCGTAGGAGAGACCATCTAAAGAGACGTTTTGTTATGCGATATTGAGAATTTATTGCCAAGCTTATGATAAGCAAATGTCGAAGACTGTTTGACATTCACAAAATAAGTAATTTTGTTGACAAAAGGTTTCTTGAAAGTCACTTTCGTTTCGAACTTTTCCCCCTTTCGGCATGCAAAAAAATCTCTTGAATTTTTCAATTGTTTGTTTATGTTCAAACTGAGGTGCAAATGTAGTTTATTATCTACTGTCAAAACTCCCTTCTGGGAACCTTTAAATGAGCGAAATACTTATTTAAATAGGCTTTTATAGGACTTTGTAAATTGCACGAAAAGAGGCTTTTTCAATGTGCCACTGTCACAATTTCAAAACAAGAATCGGTGAGCTTGTGGAACTAGTTTTCTCTTTGGATATGGATGATATACACATGAAACTTTACAGTTTGTTGATGGATATTTTATGAATTGAAGATATCGGTGGAATAAGAGTAAACAAGAAATTTTGTCTGAAGAAGTGTTGATGAGAATTGTTGATACCTATATAGGTTAATCAGTCACTAGACACAGCAGTGTGAGAAATGTTCGAAACTCCTCGCACGTATTAAACTTCTTAAAAGAGTTGCACCAAAAACAAGTATTTACTTTCTTGCTTACCACGTAAATATTTTGCTTGAATAGGGAGAGTTTTTCCTGAGTAATTTTAATTTACGAGGCGGCCTATGAGTTCATAAAAACTATCTCTGTTTACTTACGTTCTACTTAACTTTTTTTGCAAGTTTTTGCTCTTGTTAGAGTCCTGTGTTTTTAGTCCAGAAAATACTCGTAATATTTAAGGGGAAACGAAGATGAGACGGAAGTGGGACTTAAGGAGAACCGGCGAGGGAGCTGCTTTCTCCAAAATCGCTTGCTTTTTCTCCCTCTTCGAAATATTTTTCAGAGAAAAAGCAGCAAACTTCCCTTCCAGGGTTCCACGTAAAGACTGCCAGTGAAACCGGAAAGTTTTTCCCTTTTTCTGTGTAAGCCTTTTGCTTACATCCTCCTCTGTTTTGCTCTCTTGCATTCTCGCATCATCTCTGCGGGCAAACGAATCAAATGGGGAGAGATGTAAAAGCTGTGAAAGTTGATGTTGAGTTTAGTTGAGAGGAAAGTGGAGGAACATGAGAAGAAAATAGTTTCAGATAAAGAAAACAGATATTTCCCAGCTTTCCTTACTGGATGTGAACTAAATGAAAAAATTTCCTTCTCAAACTTATCTCGCGGAATTTTCCCCTTGAAATCTTCTTTTTCTTTCTCAATATCATGAAAACATGAAGACTAATAGTTTTTATTCAGAAGTTTAAACTAGATTTTCCTCGACGTTGAAAGGAGAGAAGAAGAGTGTCTGTTTCCACCAAGAGTGGCAGTAGTCCAGCTCGGCTTTCCAGCTCTCTTGCTTTTGCCAGGAGAAGAAGTTGTAGTGCTCCAGTTAAAGAACTGAGAGAAAATGTGGCAGTGTGGCCACCTGCTTGAGCCTTTTTATTGCTGAGCTCGAGCGAAAGAAAAAAAACTGCTGAAGCTAGTGAGGGAAACGAGCACCTTTCCTATTTCTCATCATCCGCACAGTCACAATGTCGTCACAACGCAATATAATTTCTGCTGGAGCCCAGGAGAAATCCTGGTGTGGGGTAAAGCAGTTTGCTTGTACATTTTGGTATTGCTTTGGCAAAGGCTTGGTTTGTGCGTCGCCGGTCGGTTGGTTTGGTTACTTGGTTGATCGTACTTTCTCAATTTAAAAGCATACTTAGGTACAGTTAACGAAAAAATCCTTCGTTGTTGTATTTGCAGTACAGCTTAAGCATAATGGAGTTTTCCAGCTTTGTGTTCCTGTAACGCAAATGAAAGCACTTGCTTTCCCTTTAAATGGATGAAATCATTCTATTCACTTTTAGGGCAAGTTTCATCCGAAAAAATTTTAGCACTGTTTTAGTATCTAAATAGATATTCTTTTTCCCCATAAAAAGCTCATGCAAGTAAACTGACATTTTTTTATTTGCAAGGATTGCTTTGAGTGTTTTCTATTCCTTTTTCTCAATGAATAGGAACCATACGGAGATATCGCAAGAGGAAGAGAGAAAAAATCACTTAAGTCAGAAGGAGAAAGGGAATGGAACTCCAAGTCCTATGCTCACAATTTTCCATTTTTTCTCTTTCTTGCTGCATTGCCCACTTTGCATTTACATGCATAATACATAGCCCCGATTCAATGGGGAAATTGACCTTACGCCTTCGAAAAAGAATGAAAACGAATAAAAAGAGAAAAGAAAGTGCTATTTGAAGTACATTTTAAATATTCTTATCTTTTCTCATTGTTGAAGGGAGGGTCGATGATGATAATGGAGGAAAGCACACATGCATGCATTTACGTATGTATATAAGGAGAAAAAGGGCTGCGTGTAAGCAAGAAAGCCCAGGCCCAGGTCCAAGAAAAAAACAGAACTTGATAAAACGTCGTCGAAAGGGATTATTGAATTGAAATGTATCTACCAAGTTTCTTTATCGAATGTAACATGGTCTTGGTTTAGTTGTGTGGATTTTGAGAAATCTTTGCATTTCTTTTGTACTCACGCTCACGTTTCTCACGTCCTTTGGAATAAATAATACTTTTGTTAGGTGAGCAGGGCCAGTGGTCTGGCCCGCTAAAGTACATACATTCACCAGCCATACTCTTAGCCTCGTGAAGAGAAAGTTACCTATGCTTACGCCTATTCTTTAGGAAGAAGGTTCATTCTTTCCAAAGGTAACGATACAATTTTCTTCCCTTCAATATAAAAATGAAATGAAAGGGAATGGTTCCTGTTTCGGAAAGATGGACTCGCATTTGCTCCGGTTT
>JAHZNI010002279.1:0-15567 GCA_027744415.1 Seira ritae | reverse complement strand
CAGAGCAAAAATGTGCGAAACAGATGAATTCCAGGATACTGCCACTGCCCATATGAACTTACAAACACGTTTTTCTTCTATGAACTTGGTCATGCTGAAGAGCAAGTGGCGCCGACGCAGGGATATGATATGACTTAATAACTCACTTTTAGTCTCCTCTCTCAAATTAGCAATATTCTCAGGCAATATTCCCCGCTTATCATCTTGATCGTTTGCCACCATCTCTTCTTGCAGTTTCCACAAGGACCAGTTCAAACGCAGTCTGATTTCTTCCATGAGACCGTACAGCTCGGAGAACTCATGTGCACTTTTGGAACAGTTCGGACATACAGGCACTACCGAGTCCAAGTTGGACATCAAAAGTTTCTTCCGTGCAACATCACTCGACTTCTTGTGAATGTTGTTTCCACTACTGAAATTGTCACATAAAAAACGAAAAATATTTTTGAGCGATGGCGACACGACATTTTCTTCGTTAGAGATTGGTCCTAAGCAAAAGAAGCAATAACAGGGAATTTTTAAATTTTGATCCTGATTCTGCCCATGGCCACTTCCCAAATCTGAAGCCATTTTTTCAGTTTATTGTTGAAAAACATTGGATGGTTAACTGGAACGCTATAAAGCTGCCTATAGCTGCCATATGGATGGATGTTTTTGGTGGTGTGATTAAGTATGATTGAACCCACCTGGCCCATGCAATGCAATGCCGGTCTTCTTTGTCCAGAGCAAAAATGTGCGAAACAGATGAATTCCAGGATACTGCCACTGCCCATATGAACTTACAAACACGTTTTTCTTCTATGAACTTGGTCATGCTGAAGAACAAGTGGCGCCGACGCCGACGGGTTGACCAATATTCTGTTAGCAGCAAATCAGCAAACAAACAGACTAAGCTAAGTACCTTGTTACCTCCTTGCAACGTGCGTGCAGTAGTGCGTAATGTGCAGTGGTTCAGTTGCTGCTGTTTTCCTGTCAACTGAGCCAGCTGATTGTGAGCTCAAGCCATTCGCGCCGTCTTTGTTCTCATTTATGCATTCCCATGAAAGTCCTTACTCCCTTCTCAGAAGGCCACAACGCTACGCAGCATCTTGATTGTGATGTTTGATTTGGTTCACGTTTGAAGTTGAACAATAAAGTGAATCTACTATTGATGGTGTTATACAAATGTATAATGAAGGCCACGAAGCCGGAAAATGCGTTTTACTCATGACTTTTATACATGAATATGAATGAAATGTTATCATTATCATTGTTATCAGTATCGAAAAATAATGTTGGTTAATTTTTACTTATTTATTGCATTTGGCACTCAAGTAAATTATAAATAGTTCATTTTCATCTCAGTAATATTTACGTACGTACTCTAATTATCTTATGCCTATCTTAATTAAACTTTAATAGGTATCTTATTAATAATCTTATTGTTGTGAACAGGGCGCAGAACATCTTTGATTAATTCAGACGTTGAAACATTCCTGGCTCATTCCTAAATTCTACAATAATTATCAATAAATACGAAGCTAAGGTCAGAAGATCAAATCTATCATTACTGGAGCATAAATACATGGTACATACATATATTTGTACATAATAAAACAACATCATTTCTAAATTTTCGATGCATTTGATAGCACTGTTTACTGCAAAAACTCGTTCAAAGAAAAGTCCAGAGAGTACTATTACGTTGGTGGCGCCTCACCAGTGCTAAATTGCTTCCTTTATTTTATTACGTAGGTTTTGATGTCATGAAATTGCAAATCCGCATGCGTCAGTGTGTCACCTTAACTAGCATTAAAAATTAAAAAAAGCATAAAGTGAACCATGTATGCAAATGAACTGTAAATTAGGGACTGTTTAAGTATTACGTCTTACTCTGGGAGGGGGTGTGGGTCATGGTCTAGTGTGACATCCCTATCCTGCAATGTCTATGCCTATCCTACAATGTATAAGAGTGTGACATGAGGGGGAGGGGTCTTGAAAATCCCGATTTTGGCGTAACGTAATACTTAGCAGTCCCTTAAGCAATTCTGAGGGTTACCTGTTTTTGTACATGTGCATTCTTTCTAAAGTGCTTCTTCTCCACGTGCAAAGTGCGGTTTCTCGAGTGAGCAAAGCATGCACTGCAATACGCACAAAACCAAGGTTTCTCTAGGATATGGGTCAAAATATGTGCAAACTGCCTATTTCTATGGGACCATTTCTTCGGGCAAAATGGACACGCAAACTTGAACTCTGACTTACGATGCACTTGTCTGTCGTGTGCATCCAGATACATCTTTGTTGCAAATTGTTTCTTACAAATTTTGCAGGGGAAATCTTTGGATGAGTTGTGCACAGTTTTGACATGCTGTCGTAGAGATGTGAGTGTCTCAAAACAAGATTCGCATGATGAAAATTTTTGGAGCCGTGGCCGATCCTTCAAATGAGTTCTTTCGTGATCCCGAAGTCTTGGTAATGCCGAGAGTGATGCAGTGCAACTTCCACATTTAAAAAAACTTTTCTCGAGTGTGTGTCCAAATATGAGAATTCAACGCCGACCTGGAATAGTATTTCTTTTCGCAGAGTTTTCAAACGAACGTTTTTTCCTTTCTTTCTTTTTCTGAGCGAACGCTTGTGCTTGCGATAGGAATAGCAGCCTTCAAGTAGGTATATCAAACCAAAAATTGTAAAAGCAGTTAACTTCTAGGAATTATTGTAAGGGTATGCGATGTGTGCCAGACATGAAAGTGGTACCAAATTTTAGGTAAGATTCAGTAGAAATTAATTTGAAATTAACAGAAAAAAATCATATGAATGTTTTAAGGGGTAAAAAATGAGATAACCATGAGACCTTTGGAGCATGCATTAGTGTGTGGCGTAACTTGTGCAAGAGCCTTTTTTGAGTGTATGCATGAGGTTGTATGAGCATTACGGCTTTGTTCGTACAGGTTTGAACTTGTTTTTCTTGGTGTGACTCAGCGACGAAAAATACGTTGGTGAAGGGAGTCGTGATGGAGATTTGGCTAGAGACTAGCGTACTGCATGGACGTCTCTGTGGATTGAGTTTAATAAAAGGAATTGTTTGATTGAAAGTAGTTTTAATTAAATATAGCATTGAAATCCAGTAATTTGTAATTTGCCTTGATAGTTTTTTTGTGTTATTAAATAAAGAGAAAAACTACAAAAGTTGGCATTCTACGAGTTTTCATCGGGATTATTTGGAACCTTTGAAAATTAATTCAGATTGACCACCGGCATTTTAAAGTAAATTGTCGTAGTTAAATTTCGAAGGGAACTGGGAACAATTACGATAATTTACATAGTCCTTCGTGCCGGATTAAAGTGATGGTTAACGGTTCTAACAATATCAATTAAAGTTTAAGTGAAAATTAAAGTCAAAGTGACTTCATTGTCAAACTGTTGGTCATATTAACAGTTTAAAAATTGATACTGGTAAACTGTTGGTGATATTAGCAAGTTGAAACAGTGTCAAACTTGAAAACTGTCGGTGATATTAACAGTTTTCAGATAAGTGGCAAGTTACTGATTGTTTGACCTAAACATGGAGGGCGACGATAATTTTCCGGTTAATACCAGTGACAAGCGCGTCACACAGTCAGTCAACCGCTTGCAGTACACGAAGCTAGGGAGTCCTTCTGACGCAGGAAATGTGAAAAATGTGCACGTAGGACGGCTTGTACCAGCCAGAGACGACAGTGGTGTGAAGCCAGGACCGTCACCAAAGGTTACGACACCGGGGAAGTCCAAGTCAGTGAAAAGTGGATCGTCATCAAAATCCATTGAAAGACTCAAACTAGAGGCATCAGTTGAAGCCAAGAAGGGAATTCTGAAGGCTCGAAAAGAGCGAAACAAGTTCCAGGAAAGCATCGAGGAAGAACTAGTTGCTTTGGAACAACTCAAGCGGGAGTTGCGAAAGTAAGGTGACACGCCACCCGCTAACCTTTCGCCTGAAATTTCAGAGCGGAAGGAGGAAATCGAGAACCTGATTTTGAGCAAGGAGTTCAAGATCAAACAAAGTCTCCGGGAGCTGGAGGACCTGAATTTTGCTCTCGAGATTCAAGAGGAAGAAGCGAAAGCCAACCTCGCAGCCATTGAGGAGGATGCAGAGCAAGCATTATCTTCGAAAAGTGAGTCTGAACGGAGTAATCAGACAATGAAGAAAGTGCAGGACTGGGTGAACGAAGCTGACGAAGGTGCTCCAGTGGAATCCAGTGGAAGTTCGAGAAAACAAGGGGAAGTGAGCCAGTTAGTGGATGTGTTTAGCCAGGTCCTAAAGCAACAGCATAAGTCCATTTTAAAATAGACGACTGGAGATAAATCTTTACCCAAGTTCGACGGATCTGTGAAAAAGTGGATCGAGTTCAAAGAAGAGTTCGACCGAACCACAAGAGAGTGTGAACTTACAGATTCTCAGAATTTAGTGCGTCTTCGTAAAGCATTGGAGAAGAAGGCGTACGACCATGTGAAGCATCTCATCCCATACGCGGTGAATGTTAAGACAATCATGGAGGCGCTGGAGGAACGTTTTGGGCAGCCGAGGTTTATCATCGCTGACTTGGTGAAGACAGCAAAGGAGAGTGCTTCAGTGTCAGTGCAGAAACCATCATCAAAGTCTGAAAGCCGGGCTATTTCCTTCACTAATCAAAAACCTCTTCTCTGTAAATCAAAGTGTAAATTAAGCTGCAAAAACAATGGTAAGTTCAAAACTATCCAGTCGCCTGAGGGCATATTTGGAGTCCAAATATGCGAATCGCGTTTTCGTGGAAGCTAATTGTTTTTTAATCAGAAACGTTTGCAAAGGCAAAATCCGAATCCGTAAAAGCCCTACATTGAAAATTGAAATAAGCCCTACATTGACGTATTCCAAGTGGTTGATTATGATGCAAAAGGTTATGAAGCATGTTGGCGGAAGTAAAATCTTTGAAACTTATTCATACAATTTGATTTGCATTACCTCTTCCATTGAGCTTTTAATAATGATTGATTAGGTTACGCCGCAGCTGCCGTCACAAATTGCTAGGTTCTATTATGCGTAGAAAACNTCATGAAGTTTCTTTTGAAATCCATTCATAAAATTCATACATCTGTTTGGGGTCTTGTTGGATTATAAGGAAAAAAACGCAACACAGTTTAATTCTAGCTTGACTCTTGGTGAGATTCTAGAGAGTGGGTATGTACTTCCGGTACCATCGTTTCCAAAACATAATATCTAATGAAGCCTACACCCCAACAAAGGCTTTTCCATATTTTTTTCCTTATAAGAGCTTCATATGTCTCTAGTACATTTAAAAACATAAAAGTGTGCTAAATAACAAATTGTGAAAAATCTTACTTAACATATCGATTTCCTTTTTTATTATTCTGTAGGTTTAATCATGAAGTTTCTTTTGAAATCCATTCATAAAATTCATACATCTGTTTTCATTGTTACGTAAAAATAACTTGCCGTAGGTGGAATAATACTTAATGTGTTGTAATAGTAATGATGCATGTATATTTCTGGCTGCTGGAGAGCAGCAGCCTCATTCCCGTAGCGTACATTTAAGGCTTTAGAAGAAAAAATTTAATAAAAACAACAAGCCACAACAGATAAAGCTAAAGCAAAGATAAAGATAAAGCATCCACTGCATTTGACTCTGTTTGTACATTTTAGTTGCATAATTTTTTACTGCTCCCCTCAAAACATTGATGTATTGATTCAATGATTACACCTGAGATCATTACGTTAGGGAGATTGCTAATTATCCCCAAACTATTTATCTGTCCTTTCAAATTCATAGTTCCCCCTCTTTATTTAAGTATTCGCAAGTTCCTGTGGAGTTCCCGTAAAACCAAGAGTCCGGAAACATTCACCATTCCCATTAAAATACATACAATATTTTAACTACGCATTCCTAGCCGGAATGTAAGCACGCTTCAACAAAAGCTCTATAAATGCTTCTTTTAGGTTGATCCATCGTAAACAATTATTGGAAATAAATTAATTAAACCATTTTGGGCACATTTACCCAATTTATCCATATACCGGTGTGCATTTTTTTCTTACTAAGAAATCTTAACGAAAGTGACAGTGCAAGTGGAAATCCCGTGCAATGCCTCACTTATTGTTTTGCCAAAAAGTTAATTCACTCAAGGATTGCAACAATTAAGGGCGGTTATACCGCCACGCATATTGCCAATCGTATCAGCACTAAACATAGCGTAAGTATTGTTTTTTATACGATACATTGTCTGATGCAAGATGCTATCTTTATCATTTGGGGAAAATTTAAGTAAATTTCGTTATTATTATTTTATAACGGCAAATGTCAATACTGCAATGTGGCAAAGCGCCCAATTTCACGTCAAAACAACGCAGTAAAACGCTCGGGTTGTGCAGGTGCATTCAATAATTAACACATAGTTTGAGAAAGGAACTGGAAGACCAAGTCAACCGTCACCAAAATCATCGTATAGGTTCAGTATGACCAGTATTTTTTTCATCCTAGCTCTACAAATCCAAGTCAAAAAGGTTTGAACATAAAAATTCATCGGATTCGTTCAGGTGACGACAGCCTCATGTCACCACAATTCACCACTAAATTACAACATTTGTAGAAATGATCCAATTGGAATCATTCGTTACAATTTTTGGTTTCAAATGTAAGATCTCTTCGCAGCAGGGAGGATTATCATTATGATTGTATGTGAGATGACATGATGTAATATGTATGTATGAGTTATAAATGATGACTAAGAAACCTATCCGGAGAGGAACCTTTGCGAAAGTATTAATTTCACGACAAGTCGACACGCAGAGAGCAATGAATAAACATTTACCTAAAACAGTAAAATAACTTCCACTCATCAGAGCTCGGCATTAAACATTTATTTCACTGCTCGTTAAATGGTGGCAGAGGGTAGTTTAGAGAAGTTATACAAGTTGAGAAGTATGAAATTTGAAGTGGGTGGTCTCCGTCCATGAATATAAAACATAATTTTAAGTGAGTGAAAAACTCCTCATACTCTCTTATGGAGGTTAGGACTGATGAAAACAATGAGTATTTTCTTGCCACACGCCTCTTGCGCCAGTTGCCTAGCGCTGACCACACGCTGTTGCAATACACCATGTCGTTGACTACCATTTTCAATACATATGCAAATAACTATTTAGTCAGCTGGGTGGGTCACATGAATTTGGTGGAAGCACCGAGTCTGCACCATTGCTACTAATTCAGGCAAACGCATATTGTGATGATAATCACCTTCCCTCATTTAGCAATTTAGTCTGACTCAATAATCGACTACGCAACCTTGGCAGTACTAATCAGAAAAAAAACTAGAGCTCTCTTAACGAACTTTTGTGACGTTTACTTCATTCTAAACACCGATTAACACTGGGGAACCCAGATCGGTCCGACTTTGATTGATTTTCCTTACCATACATTCGGTTGGAAATAATTTTTCTATTCCACCACGAAAGAAATAATAAGACCGATAAGTATGTATCGATATGACCTACGGAATTGACGGTTGGTTCAAGATTCTATTCTGCACGATATTAAGTAGCATCAATATTAGAAAGCAAATCATGTAAGAGGGCTTTCCATTCTTGCGATGTGCTTAAAAATCAAGTAACCATCTCTGAAGACTAAAAACTTCTCCTCTCCGCATTTTTGTTACCTCAAACACTAAGCAATTACATAACCGTTAACCTCGGATCCATGTCGCAAATCCGAGCATCGTCGCATCTCTAGTTTATGGTTTTATGAGCCAGTCCCTTCAATCTTTTATTACGACATATGACAAAACAGACATTTCCTCAATAATTTTAGGGAATTTATATCAAGAAAGAAATGGGATGGACGATTACAGTGGTTTTATTTTTGTCATAGTTTCTGGTTTTTGGCAAATTTCTCATTTTAAATGACATCTTTAAAGAAATTTTGTCAATTATCAAATCGAAACTGATGCACAAAGTTTCACTTTCTTCACTTGCAAAACATTGATCCAGTTTTGTCTTATTAATACAAAGTTGCAAAATCGAAAAGTATAAATGTCAACAGTTAAAATATGTGAAAACAAGTATCGCTCCAGATAAAATGAAGTTATTACGTTTACCATGCCAAAATCAACTTTTCTCCGCCTAAAATCCATATGTTATAATAATCTTTATGTACGTTGTCCTATAAAACATTATAGGAAACATTGACTTTGGTGCATCGAGTGCAATTTTAATGTTAAAAACTTGATATCTCTAAAACTCGTCTGGACCTGATGTTATTTTAATCCTAAGCAATGACTTGCTGTATGGACCTCATTTCGAAATATGATTGCGATGTAAACACATTCTTGCCTCGTGAAATCCATCATCTCCTTCCCACGGAACTTTGGGGACAAGTTCATCTTTAACAACGCGGAATGTAAGAGGCAAGCCATCGTTATCATCGTCATCATCATTATCATCGTCATCAACAGCAGCAGCAGAAACAACGTCATCTCTTAGCTCTAAGATGCAATGTAAATGGAGTACATGCCTCCATAATCTTTATCTTCATCGTCTTCTAATTTACTTCCGCTTAACCCTTGTAATAAAACTAGTAAACCACGGCTGTGTTTTTTAACTTTGTCGTTACGCACCAATAGCTTCGTTTTTTAACTAACTTAAACCTAATTTTAATAGAATAGATTATATTATACTACTCCATGAAGTGTAGCAATTACAAGCTACCAATACTAACTTGCATGAGTTGGGATTTAATCAAGACATTACTTCTTTCCCCTTTTAAAATGTACGTCCTGCATGTCATTACGCGTCACACTGCTACTTTTGCTAGCAAGAGCCTTTAAACCCATACCATTTCCAAATTATTGACGACTTATTAGCCATTCCAATAGGTGATCCCATCCTACCCAACACCCGACAGTGGTGGGGAACGTCAAGGTGAACTAACAAATGAGGTGAAGTATTTTGTTTCAAAGTCGAAGGTAAATTATATTAAATATAAATCTGTTTCAAACTCAAAGTTAAAATAACATTTTCTTATGGGTTATAGATAATGTACGACATTCACGTTTTGAGTGTCAACACTACTCCACATATCTCTGACATTGATTTACGATTCATGGGGATTGATCCTAAATACATACAACCGTGTACGGGAAACGCGTTAGAGTACGATGAAAAGGATTAAGGCCATTGGGGTAAGTGATTAAAGAAACTTTATAACTGTTGTTGTCTTCTACATAGCATAGTGCTTTATTTTTTTTGTTTTGATGCTCTGATAGAAAATGGGTGGCAGAGGAGCTTCAAGGAAACCTGTGTCTACTAGAGAAAACATTTTCGTATCCAACAACGGTGAGCCATGCGTAGGTCTTGACCATTAATGTACAAAAATTTTATACTGCAGTCCAGGGCAGTCACCCAAGTAACCTCCTGGTCCATTACAACAGACATCTACCGCACGCATTGGATGGAAATAGGAAGTATTTTGACTTTATAGCAAGGTTTGGTTCCCACTATATTACGGCAACACCTTTGGGGGTTACACAGCTAATTTTAAGAGAGAACATTTGTGGGCGAATGGGTTAAGACCTGCGCCGCTTCTCTCAAATACGGTTACAACTTATCATGTTTCCTGACGATGAATAAACGAGAAAAGGAAATCTAAAAGGAATGATTGCCTTTGATGAACATTACTATCAGGTTAGGGGAGCAGCGTTTAGATTTTTAAATACCATCCCATTGCAGATCTGGTGTTAGAACTTTTCAGTGAGTACGATGGAAAGGTTTGTCTTACGGAAAGGCACTACTAAATTCATAACAATTATGACTTTCACAAAAATAAAATATTTATAATTACCTCCCATACACAGTTACAACATGAAACACTAAATTCAATTAATTATAGAACTGATCGTATTTTTAGTAGTTATATGTAGTTTGCAAATTACATATTTCTGGTCTTTTAAAATTGATAAAGTGTCATTCATCAGAACACTTTCGACGGCACAAGCATACTGCAGGAATACAAAACTCCGTAAGTGATAAAACTCAGTTCCGTTGGAAACCCTTACTGGGCACTTTGAATCTCGTAAAGAGTTAACTAAGAATTAAGAGTTATACATTCTAACTTAAATGAGATATATGTGAGAGCTTTATTGGCTTTTCAACACTTCGCTATCATTTAATGAGCTACATTTGAACATATCACTTGCGCTCCACATGTATCATTCATGTTCATAGCATGGTTTCATGAAAAGAATCATGCTAGACAAATTTCGGCTTTTCCGCTCGTCTCAGAAATGCTCTAAATAAACATGCTGACATGACAATAATAATGGTCTTTGTACTTGTGCTTCGCTCTTTCACTGTGTACTAATTTAATCCATTACAGCGCCAACTGTGCTTTCTGGTTCGAGATTGAGAATTACCATTGAGCCTGGAATCCTGTAATATTTTTCATGTACAGATAAATTAGCTCGATTGGACCTAATTTAAAAGTACTTCGCGATTGTAAAATTATGAAAAATGTAACATGCAGAATGCGTGATTGGTCTTCAACTTGACTTGGTCGACCATATTGTCTTTCTAAAAACTTTTAAAGCGCAAACGCTGAATAGAAAATTATCTCAGTTTATCCTCGTAAAACAAAATGGGGGTTTCCTAAAAATATCGCTACTTGTAATGGTAGTGTTTGGCATAATGGGAGGAGTGTTGTTTGTTCAGTTTTTCTGGGGATAAATAGCTTAACAATTATGTGAATCCACTGCAAAATATGAGGCCGTGTAATGGTAATATAGACACATTTATTGATGACAAAGAACAAGGAAGAACAAGAAAATAATTCACTTGTATGATGAAGAATAGCATTGTTGTTTCAATAGGAATAGAATATAATACGTTTCATAGAATATAAAACGTCTAAATGGCTTGGTCATGTCATGGACTTGCTGCCATTGTCGCTGCTGAGAAGTCTTCCACTGCTTACACCGATAATTTCAATAACTAGTGGATTAAGTCTAAAATAATTTTAAAATATTATTTATGCATCTAGGCCTGTAAACGTTTATTCTGTAGTAATCCTACTCAACTTATTAAAAATTGATATGGAGTATTACGGAAAACCCAGTAGCTTATTTATAACGCTATGCCGTTATTTACTTATGCCCATTTATTACCTCAATCTGTTGTTCTACTTTTATCTCTGATTTTGCAGTGTTTACTATTAAGACCAAATTGAATTCAAGACCAAATTCAACCGAATCATTCATTAGCACTTGCGTAAAATTTCTATTATTCTAATAAGTTCTGATTGATTCAATTTTTCTTGCTCATGTATTAAAAAACTAGAACAATGATCCAGAAAACCATTGGTGTTTGTTCCATGACATCAGTCGCACACCTACGCTATGAAGAGTGAACACTTCTTCCAGCTTTATCCACTCATCGTTTCCAAAGTTGGGGTGGAAATATACTGCTCTTTGTTCAACGCTTAATTACTGGTCTGGATGAAGGCAATATTGACTTTCGCTATAATTAAAAACAGTTATTACAATATATGAACAATTTACGAACGCATCAGTTTCAAAATTAATATTTTATACATCCGAGCATTTTTAACTTCCTTTTTAAAACATAAGTTGTAAATTAAATTAGGAATAAGAACTTTAAAATACTTAATTTTCGACATTTCTTTTTCTTCTCCGAAACTTAAGAATTTTTCCTTTTAACTTTAACTTTTAACTTAAATTTAACTGAATAAAGTGCTCGAATCTGTGGGCTGTGGGCGAATTTTTTAATGGTAATGGTTTATGTTTATGGTGTTCTCTCGCTGAAGAAACGATAAAAAAAGGAATTAGTATGGTCAGTTTTATATCATGTTTAAGTTTTAGGGTACAATAATGAAAAGTTTTAAGTTTAGAATAGAAGGTTTTTTAATTGTACTTTAGTAATTAGTGAAGAGGATGTTGCAGAGGTGGAATCCGGCACTTTCCTATTTATATCTATGTATGTTCTTTTTAGTTCATGATGAATGTATCTATTTTACATACGCTGCTGAGTAAGAGCAGCTCATTCACTCACGAGATCCTATGTGACCTACTTGCCTCTGTTAGGGTGCGTAGCTCAATGGGAGCTAGCTAAAATAAAGGAAATTGCACCACGCAGAGTTACACTGGAAGTGAAGTCACCGGGCACTGAAGCCGGACATGACATGACTTGATCTTGAAGCTATCTAGAACAATGATCTTGTTGGAATGCGGTCTTCCGCATTCCATATGATTAAATATAATAAAAGGGAAGATGTGATGTAATGATGATGAAGTGACCTGCTGCTGTTGCTGATGATGATGATGAGCTCAATCCTTCGGGTATTGAACCTACATCAGTAGGTTAATAGGAACATGGGCATGAGCAAAAGGGATTGCATTTATATGCAACGAACGTTGCTGCATAATACCCTGACACGCCACCACCACGAGAGCTTCATATCCACATGAAGAGCAAGAGCAGGAGAAGGGAAGAGCGAAAATGTAACAGGAGCATTTATCTAATAATCTTAAAACAAAGATTGATGATCAAGGTTGATGAATGACATATGACGTACAAAAAAGAGCTAAAGATGGTACATACATAATAATAAACAGTATACATATATCACAATCATCAGCATAAAAAAACTCAACTAGAAAATACAAAGATATGTAACAACGTAAAACAGCACGTAGTAGTAAAATAGGGCGTATTCTCATCTGTAAAAGAAAACTGAATTTTAAATTAAAGTAATTAATTGTCCCCAACAAGAAATGGAGAATTTTACAAAAATTGAATGGAGTAATCATTTTGATTGTTCAAGTGTAGACACCGTATTCAAAGGGTTGGGGCAACACTTTTGAGTACATATTATCTTTTTTAAAGACTTTTTTTTGCAAAAACAAGTTCCAAAATACAAAACGAAAAGAAACAATTCATTAAGTGAATAATGTGTCGGTGGTTGGATACAAATATAATATACAGGAAAACGGGAACAATGAGCATTGCCAGTGTCAACGCATTTGCGGAGAGGGACCCAACAACAATAAGGGTCTCCGCCGTAAATAGCTCCACATTGCAATCTGTAGACCACTTATTTTCATTCTCCTTAATACTGCATAACTTAATACTCCCACATTTTCTAAAACGCAATACCAAATATGATTGGTCACCCTTCGGCCAGCTTTACTCGTCATCGACTCATCTCTTTGTTCCTCTGCAATACGGTTCACGGTAAGATTAAGCCAGAAGGAAATTGTTCACGTAAGTAGCAAGTCACACTTGAGTGATAGATATATTCTTAAATACCATCTGAATGCATGTATTTCATGCACTTTCTTCTAAAGTCACGATACATTAAAAAGAAGATGACGCGATTTTGTCGCACACTCCATATCATTAATCAGAATTTAGTTTGTATCATTTGTGCTATGGAAAAGGAATAGAGATGGTGCTGAATTTTTATTTCGTGTATGTGTAGTGCAAGGATTGTAGACTTGCTGCATCGCGCATGAAGTAGGTTCTATTCAATTTTTATTCAATTATAATTGCGTTGTAAACGGAATATCAATATTAACATTTTGCCAACCAAATTTGGCTACAACAATTTAATTTTAATGCATTCTATTAATCCAAGTCCCAGCGTCACCGAAGTCACCGTAAAGGTTCAGTATGATCAGTGCTGACCTTTTATATCCTTAAAGTATTTTTTACACCTTCGATCTTATTTCAAGTTAAAAAAAAGTTTCTAAGTTAAAATTCTTCTGGTACATTCAGATGAACTTTTTTCAATTACGTTTGACGCCGTCATCCACGAAAGCGCATTGAATTGTCACATTGTGGCAAACCTGCCTATCCATTTCCAACGAATTGTTTTGTTATTGAGTTCACCTGCATAAAAGGTTTACATCGAGATTACATACAATTTAAGAAATTATTAAGATAGTGTTTGATGTGATATCGGTTCTATTTATTTTATATATTTTAGTTGATGTCAAAGCAGGACAAGAGAGTGCCTATTATAGATTGGAAGTATGTGATCGGGGAGAATCTTCCTGAAAAATGTGTTAATCGCCTAAATGGCCTAATGTGTATTACTTTCCTGTTTGTGAGTTCGATATGATGTTATTGACGATATATATGACGATATGATGGTCGTTTTGATTGTAATAGCTACTAAAGTAGTGTGGATGTTATTATGTTTGAATTTTAAGCCAATCCGGCCAACTGAATGTTTGCAAAGGCAAAATCGATTCCGTAAAAGCCCTATATTGAAAATTGAAACAAGCCCTACATTGACGAAATCCAAGCAGTTGATTATGATGCAAATGATTATGAATTATGTTGGCAGTGGTAAAATCTTTGAAACTTATCGATACAAATTAAAAGGATTTGTATTTCCTCTTCCATTGAGCTTTTATAAGTGATTGCTTAGGTTCTGCCAACGCTCTTGGTACCTTAGCTCTATGTTAGGTTCTATTAGGCGTAGAAAATTGGGTTCTTGTTGGATTATGAGGAAAAAACACAAAGACACAATAAATTGCTAACTAACAAATTGTGAAAAATCTAACTTAACATGTCGATTTTGTTTCTCAGCCACCCATTTCGGTTTTTATTTCGTAGGTTTAATCATGAAAATTTTCTTTCGGAATCATTCATCGAATTCATACACCTATTTTTATTGTATGTTACGTAGAAATAACTTGTCGGGGGTACGTTAACCAGATGAGGGGTACGTTAACACTTATTAAGGAATAGAGCCTCCTACTACAACGACCATGGCGATGTGCACGCATACCGACCAAGTGAATAGAATAGTCTGGTCTTTTTTCCGAACGCACATTCATAATACAAGTGAAATAATAATTAATGAACAAATACATAGTTTCATGTGTGGACTGGATCAAAGGTTCTAACAGGTAAAATATTGAGGGAGAATAATTTTCAATTCATAAATAATTACGGTTAGGATTGAATTATGATATGAAATGAATTCGAGGCTCCGCGCACATTGAAGTTTTGAAACATTTAGGGACGCCAAGTGCTAACATAAAGGTTTGATATAATGGTAAACGAGCCAGAAAACGAACCTACGTAGTAGCCTTTACGGCACTCCACGAAATTAGACTACTACTACATGTAGCTTTGGATTACGCCCATAGCCATGGAAATATGTAGAACACTTAATGATACTTTGATACATTGTCTCACCATTAGTTTGTCACCAGCCCTCATCTAGTACTTAGTAGGTACTGTAAGATGCCAATGTACGTTACTAAACCATTCCCACTGTGCATCATCGTTATCAACTCCGACCTCAACAAATTCTCTCATCATCACCACTACCGACCTCAACAAACTCTCATCATCGTCATCACCACCACCGACCTGAACAAACTCTCATCATGGTCATCATCGACCTCATGATTGAAATGAATGTAATTACACACTTCCTTAACAGAAATAAAGTTAGTACTTGCATAACCGTGTCGCCCATCACACATTGATTTATTTTCACTGGTGACACTGTCGGTTGTTAGTTAGGGAATTGGTTT
>JAHZNI010002278.1:0-35602 GCA_027744415.1 Seira ritae | reverse complement strand
AAAATAGTAATGTGTAGAGGGGGGAGGGAAGATGGTAAATAGTAAATACTTACCCAAAGAATTACTTGCGCGGCTGCAACGAACTCATTAGATATGGCCACGTTCAGAAGACTTCCATCACTCCAAACACTTGCTCCGCCGGAAGCATTCTGCTTTCGCAATAAATTAACATACAGAAGAAATCTCCAGAAGTCCTTATCGATGATGGATTTCACAACCATTTCTTGTGTGACATGTGCTGGTTCATTTGGTAAAAATTCAAGCGCATCATACTTCCTTCGTATGTAGGTAGACCTCTCTTCCTGTGAGCAGGAGCCACTTGGTTTTGTGTTGAGGGGTAGGTTCGCTTCATAAATTAGGTTTGCTTGTGCGTTTGACTCGATAGATTTCAGCGGTGAAATCAAGAGATCACTAGAAAAGGCAAACCAGAAACCTATATGACTCACTAATTTCATGATAAATTTTATATATTTACGACTTTTTTGTTCTCATTGCGATTCTAAGAAAATCTTTACAATATGTGTTGTTCTTACCTCATTTCATCCAACTCCATGCTCCTAATTTTGCTTAAATGAGTTCCCAAATTTCGGTGAACCCCGGAGCAAGCGATGCAAACAACAACGCACAAGTTCAGACTCGCCCAGTATCCTCCTTTGCACATGACTGCATTGCAGTCAGCACAAACACTGTTGGCTCTCTTCACAGCTCCGATCTCCTCCTCACAAGCTCCCTCATTCTTTCTACTGTTGACTCTGTCACTCACGTTTGCTTGTAAACTCTTCACAATCTGTTCCTCAATTAACTCGACCCATTCATCCCTTTCCGCTTTCGAGTTTGTTTCGAAATCCCACTGCTTCGAGATTGACACCAACTGAAACCCATAAGCTTCCTCTGGTGGCACATTATAGCTGCTCTGTTTCTTTAAACTAAGCGTCGACAGACTATCGGTGATAGTTTTTACAGTATGAGCATTATTCCTCGTGAGCTTCACCGTCACGTGCTTCAGCTCTACCTGCTTTCCCGAATTCGGATTATCCATGTACTGGTTAATGTGATCGAAATACTCTAGTTTTCCCTCGGAAATAGTCACGTACTTCTTCTTCCACTTTTTGTTCGTGATTTTTGAATTCGAGTTGTTGGATTTTTTCAACAGGTAACCTTGTTTGATTGGAATAGTTCTACCGGATCCCAAATCCTGAGTGGCGGACTTGAAGAGGTTGGATCGTCGTCTGAACTTTCGTGAAGTGGTGGGCGTAGATATCGGTGTATTATTCTTATCGCTGAGACTACTATTTGAGCGCTGCAAGTGAGTTGTGGGATGAGGTAACAAACTCATGGAGGCTGGTGGAGGCGGCATCTTGTTTTTGCTGACGATCATATTGCAAACTTCACTGAAAATCTGTTCCACATTCAATCCAGTCCGAACATTGCAGTGATAATAGCCTGAGTGAGGAATCTTTTTGAACTCCTTAATGAACTCGAGGGAAGCTGGACTCCCAGAAGTCAAACCTTCCTCCACAGATACAAGAACTATGGGAATTTCATTTAAACTTCTGTAATTCGCAAACCGGGTAATGTAACTAAAGCAAGTATTTGTCGTTTGAGTTGAGCTGGCTACGAGAATAAGGGCGTCGGTCCAGTGAGAGGAGACATTTGGGAGCCGAGGAGACCCACGTGAAGTTCTGATACCGAACGGGACAAGGTCCATTCTTGTGAATTCACGAAACAATCTGGAAAGAAAAATTTTAAATCATCAACATTGAAATTGAATATTGAACCTCAAAAAAAATATTGAATGCAACTTTTAGTATGTGGTTTTTAAATGTTAGTTTTCTAATTCTAACCTTCGATATTAACGACATGTTCCCGTATCGACTGTGCGAGAGCACTGTCGTTCACCTGGTCAAGTAACTCATAAATCGAGTAGATACTCGGATGAACTGACTCGAATCTGTGAATTTCCGAACGAATGGATAAGCTCACTATTGACGAGGAATTATTATGCGGTGGTTGAGGAGACTGTTGTGGCACACTCATCTTTAAGCAACTTACAGGTTTCCACTATTTAACTAATATTAAAAATAAATAATTTAATTTAATCCAGTCCTACATTTTCCTTTAAAAATCAACGAGTATTATATCTAACTCTAACTTCCATCTTTAAAGCACAAACACTCTGCAGCTTGATTTGATGAACCAAAAAACTAATTTTAGATCGTGACTCCTCCGCAATGCGTCATAATTAAGTTCTTTTGCTTTATGTTTCTATTACAGCTACCGAAGGAGCATAAGGCGCGGACACAGACACATGGCCCACTAGTTAAAGTCTTAGACTGTAGACTAATGGCTAATGTTATGATCATTATACTAAAGGACGTTTACTTAATTATTTGCTTCATTGCCAAAAATCTTTAGGTAACTGAATCGATTATGTCATTCATATACATATGTATTTGTGTGTATAGTGTAGTAGTAAGTAATGGTATTTATACACTCGGAAGACAATAGCGTGACCTAATAATTCTTATTTTTCTGATATGACAATAATGATGATGTGATTAGTTTATTTAGACTTTTTTTAACAATTGCGGATCACAACCTACATGTCTGACTTTGGTCCATCACGATCAAGCGATCATGCCACCCTTTGATTTTGACCTACTTTTAAAGTCACGGAAATGAAGCTCTACTTTTCTGACTTCTACTCTACATAATATTATTATTTTTTATCCTTTGTATTATGCAGTAAAAAACTACTCCTACTACAGTTCCAGAATTCATTAAAAACAGAGTCCGTGGTACACAGTCACGATGCGGAGAAAATTAGGCTGGAATCTGGAATGGAGAAAACCTCTTGAACTTATTTACTATTTTCCATCAATATCAATTGCGTTCGTTCGCGATTCCAAATTAACGATCACGATCAAAGTAAAGTAATGCACTGTTTGGCTTTTCAAGGGTAGATCGTATATCGTGGCACGGCACGCAAACAAGCAAAGCACAATAACATAGCTAATATAGGTATCAATATTATTATTGTGCTCTGCTGTGTGCGCTTCGAAAGGCGAAAGATCAAAAACCCTAGTTTTTTATATATATGGCACGAGTACTATCTCTCTGTAAACGCGACTTGCTTGAGCTGAGCTTGAGTTCAGTTCAGTCGTTCAGTTCAATTCGAGCTCGACCAAGGAACAACTACAGTACATACATCGTGCATTATAGCTAGGCATGAAGCATTGGTAAAATGTCGATGATGATGATATGGATGAAGAAATCGAAGTTGAGCTAGAAGAGCTGTCCACGCCCGCACCTCAGCAGCACTGGCGCTCCTGAAAGTACTCCTCTAGGAAAAGGGCGCAGTTAGTTCGTCTCATATAAATATCCTTTGCCAGTTTCTTTATGAGATTCATGAATACTAAATGAAAAAGGAAACTGAATAAACTATGCACTTTTAAAATGTTAAAACAAAAATAGTTATAAACGCATGACTAACAGTATCAAATAATATAATTCAGTATTGTTTATATGCAAGTTTTGGCTAATTTAAGGAACGGTCATGCTTCTTAAACGTATTATTTGCCTCAGAATATAAAATGAATTATATGGCCATGCGTATTTGGCGAAAGATTATCATTCTTTCTGTTTGACTATCTCTTCAAACACATTTTTCCAATCAGACAAAAAGTCAAGCATTCATTAATAAGTACATTATATGAATTCATGCGATCCCAAACACCTAGAAGCATAATATTATTTATACTCATAATCTGCGAGCAATTACAAAAATTAGTTTCACAATGCGAGTTCATCTTTAAAAGTCTTTCTACAGAAATCAATCTCTGAATACATTTTCTTCTTTTTACAATCTCCGAATCCTAATGCTATTTATTCGTCTGCTTCCTTCAGCGGGTTGCGATATTTTCTTACTTTCTAAAATTAGCCCATCGTATTCTCTGCGATTGGCCTTAATAACAATTAATTGATGCAATTCGCTTCACTTTTTCTTTCCAATTTTTAATATAAATATGTGGGACTAAGAAAGGCTGTTTAAGTTCACTTTTTAGAAACAATTTTTACCCATCCTCATGAGCTTCATTTTACAAAACTTATTGCATAATACCAAGTCTTTCAGTTTTTCATGTTCGTATTTCATATACTGACATGATAAATCTACAAAATCCTCAATTTCTTTTCTCCACTAGACCATTAGACCATTCATAATTGGAAAAGTAAATGTTTGAGCTGGAACACAAGATAAAACCAATAAAAAATTTGACGACAAAGAGGAAAACAAATGAAGGCTGCTTCAAGCCTTTCATCTGTGTTTTTTTGTTCTTTTTAATTTTGAAAAAGGAAAGGGTTGCCTATATCGTATCACTCAGTACCGACACGACTCCTCCGGCGGCACAGCTAATTTTTAGCTAAAAAGACGAAACTTGAGTGAATCGAAGCAGTAGTCATCGTTCATCACTGCTCATTTCTCATTTTCCCAAAAACTACCTTTTTCGATAAAACACATTCATTTTCTTCAATCTTATTATTACTGACCACCGGCCTGGCTTTTCACTATCCATATTAGATCAATGATACGGTTTCCAGTTCCGCCTGAACAAGAACAAAAAACGCATCGTTTTTTTATTTCATGAACATAATCTTCCAATTTCACTTTCATTTTCAAGGAAAAAATGGGATTAGTCGGCAAGAATCAGGTTTTTTTGTGATTTTTTACGGTATATCAAAATGCCATCAGCCACTCATCCAGATAAGAGTTTATGAGGGAATCAGATCAACCAGCAATAAATAGTCCATTATCATCATGCCCTTTTTCTTCCGAGACGGAAGAATTGGGAAGGAAAATGAATATGTGAAATAAAAAGCATATTAAAGTGGTGAGCATTATCATCATCATCATGCACATAGTGTAGTGTGATTGGTGGGAACTACCTGAGGTGGCATAGATGGTGGCAGGCTTGCTCCAGGTATTAAAAATAGCTACTGCTTCCTGATCTATTGCTTCTTTCCTTCCTTGAGGATTTATTGAAGTTGGAAGATTTATTGGGCAGATTTTCAACCCAAAACTCACACTCTGGATCCATCATTACTATTATTATTAATCCCATATATTTTTTATTTTGAATTCTATTCTATCGTATGACTTCCCGTAATATATCAAACTTGGAGCACAAGAGACGCGTCAAGTAGACAATGAACTGAAGTAGCAGCATTCATATACATACCTCTTTTTACATTTTTTGAATGCAAAGCTGATCATCTCCATCATAATCATTAGACTTGGAGTAATAATGAAGTACGTAGGTGAAGTGAATGATTATCACAATGAAATGGGGGTCTTCTTAATGAATGAGGATGACGATGATAATGATGATAACTGCTCGTTTTTTAGATAGAATATAAAAAATAAAATGCTGTTTTTTATTGCGCCTCTGTATTTCTTCATCTCATCTCAAGAGGTCTAGCCTGGCCACCTTGTTGAACTGGAGCTTCTGGAGTTTGATATTAAAGAATCGAATGAGTATTTCGATTGTAAGATGAGGTAGTCCTTCAGTGCAGATACCTTTATATGTACGTACTACAGGCCCACGATGAATCTTCGTGTGAGTTGATAGACCTCACACAAGGAAACTAAGTGGTATTAGCAGAGCAATAACAACAAAGCCTAGATTACCCTCTCGTTTTGTATCATATTCGTATCCCTTTTGTAAGGTAGGATCGACCCGCTCGACTCTCATTTGATATATTTTTATCATTTGATGTGTGTCGACCTGGATCTGAAATAAATGTGCCATCAAGATGAGATCGAGAAAGCGAAAAAAAATCTTTAACGATATTGAATAGCTTTTTAAAAGAGTCTAGCCTGGACTTTGGTTAGGTCCGACCTTAACTAACCCTTTTTATATGAACACGCGAGCCACGATAGTGGCCCATATAAAAAGTGGAGCTAAAAACCATTTTTTGTTAATAATTATTGTTATTTTCAAGGAATCATGTGTCTCCAGCTCGAAACCCTGGTGAAGGTGCCATTATAATGATGAGATGGGGAGATCAATATTGTCAGATTTTTGTGCGGCTCGGTTCGGGTGACTTGTCGATACTCATTATTTAATGTTGTGTCGTGTGAGATCCTGAAGTCATTAGTGTGTAACATTTATTGGTCTCACTGCGACGCTTTAGCTCTGTGTACCTGTCGCCGATCCCGACACTTGAGAAATATTGTATGAAATTGTCACTCAAGTTTAAGTACCTCCTTTTCCTTGTTTCAGAAAATAGAGGAAATAATGAAGGACGATATTGATGATTGAACTCTTCTGTAGTGGATGGTAAATATTTTATGACTCTAGTTACGTTCATTTTAAAGGGGTAGAAGCTATAAAATCTCAAGAATTTCTGAAGTAGAAACGGTATTGTTATACTTCGCGTGGTTTTAATGATGAAAGAATCCCAGGCTTATCATGATACCTAAACTGTTAAGGTGTTGATTATTTGATGAGGATAAGGATAGAACAACACTTTACAGATAAAATGTATTTTCTTCGGTATAGCTAATCAAGAATAAATTGGCATTTAGGTTTTTCTTATCGTTTTAGTTTTAGGTCTTCTTGGGTTCTTGTTTTAGTCATTGACATTGCTTTTATCATTTTCATTGGTTATACGCGCATAGCAAAAACAATGAAAATTGACTACTGGGTTGAAAGGTAAAGGTTTTTGCCTTTTGTAATAATAAGTCATCTTGTAAGGACTCTTGTAAGTCATCAAATGAATTTACAGCCTGGCCGGTTTAGAATCCTATGTAATCTCTGTGTGGCTACTTGTTCAGCCATTGTCAAACTGTCCTCCTCTGCCGGTAATTAAGGACCCCAGGGAAACAAAAGATTTATATACTGATATGAAGTCTGTTCACTGTCCCCCGCTTCGAGTCTTTCCAACATTGTTTTAACGGCTTTTCCATCTCTCGATCCATACCAATTTCAATTTCTCTCGTTGGACAAACTTCATTTTTATTGAGTATTCCCTGTGTGGTAGATATACAAGCGTATGCATGATTACGATTACGATCCTTTTTCTTGCAAAAGCTTTGAGATAGCAAAAAATGCATATGTGAATGCTAGATGTGCAAGGAAGGGACATTATCATAAAAGCTTCCTTTTCTAATTGAGCAATCAGTATTGCATTGCAACCCTTTCATTTTCAAGCGTTTCTTACAGGTGTCTCCTTTAGCGTCACGAACCGACACGGACAATTTTTAGTGGGCAACTCCATGCCAACATGTACCAAACATTACTAAAATAACTCCAAGCCCAAGGTAGTCTCCATCATCAGGTTCATATACATATATTCATTCCCTCAGTTACTCAATACAAAGGCAGCAGCTTGGCTGATAACTTTTAGTTTCCCTGCTTTTCTAAAAGCGGAAGACTTAAATTGTGACGACCGACCCTTTAAAATCGCTTTTTAATGTGGCACTAAAATTACCCCTTACCTTCTCCTCGGCCCATGTCCTTTCATAACTCTATTCATGCAATTGGAGGAGTTGAGTGAGTGGAGTTTCAAATTATTTTTAACCCTTTCATAACTCTAGTTCTTATTAATGTTGAAAATTTATGATTACAAAATGTTCAGGTGACCCTGGCTAGAGTATCATTCAATTTTAAACTATGACATGACTTTTCTTTCATTTCCCTTTTGTAACCCTTTTGATGTCTCTTTTTCCCTTTCATTTTAGTACATAGTATGTACATAGCTTCCCCAGAAAAAATATGAATGTGATGGGAGCTGGCGGATATAGAGCAACATTTTCTCATCTCCATCATTTTTTATCTTCCTTTAAAATACAACTCTATTTAAAACATCATCAAAATTTTTATGAGGTCCATCTCCTCACTACTTCAGAAGGAGATATTATCGAAGAGGTAGCCCTTAGAAAGAAGATATTATTGAAGATGACAAGATGGCTGGGTCCGATATGAATTTTTATGTTCCTTTTAGTTCAGCCAACAGAGCACATAAGTATCCCTGGAAAATATTTTTATGAGCTACCAAAATCATTCCCCTTGATGAGGTTTTCTTCTCTTTTAAAAAAGCTTATCATTATCGTATCGTAATCAGGCTGGAAAAAAATAACACGGGTAAAAACTAGGTAAGCTCGTTAAAAAATACTTTTCTCTTTTGTCTCAAAATATTTCATAATTCACTCCCTTTTCAAGGATTGTCCTCGTTAATAATGTATGGTATTCACTGATAATGACCATTTTGAGTGATGATGATTATTGCGATAGTGGACACAAAAATACCTGGGCCCCTTGCCGCATTGTTTTGCACAGTTCTGCTAAATGTTGCTGATAAAGCAATCATATAATTCTGAGATTTAGAACTCGTTATGGTGCTTCCTTATTAGAGCCAATTGTACTGTATTGGAAGATGTGCGTGCACTCTGTATTCGTAAAGAAGAGCATGGATTTGTAGCTTTAATAAAAGCTGAAAAACTCGACTCAGACCAGACCTTCCTCGTAAATTAGACAATTAAGGAAGAACACATCATCACCATCAGCGGACAGCAATATAATAAGATGCTATGGGATGTTATGTGATGTGTGGACCGATACGGTACAGGTAACGATCATGATGAAATGGTACAATGGCAAAAGTAAACAAAGCCTCATAATTTTCCTTTTCCTTAACACCATAAATTATCAGCGTATGCATTAAGAAAGTAAAGGATTTTTTTAATGTTTGAAATCTTTCGGAAATGAAAGGAAAATTATGAAAGGTAGGAGAGGAGATGATGTGGGATAGGTTAGTCATCATTTTCGCTATATACTTTATTTGACACTAGTCTAAACCAAGCCCCACATCCCACATCCTTCTTGCTACCTTTGTATGCATTAACAATAGGAATGTGTAAGGTGAAAATTATTGGATACGGATTGGATTGTTACACTGTTGCACCTTTTTTCGGATTTTTGATGATATGTGATATGGGAAAGTATTTGTACATTACGCTTAATTACAAAGGATTGGCTACGCCACATAGAATTATAGCATGGCCCATCTAAAATTATATTGATATAATGGTAGTGTACATTATGGCCATTAAGAAGCCTAGGGAATCTTGGATTTTTATTTTTCATTGATTGGTAGTGTGATGAATGTGAGACATTAAAATTAAGTACAGGTATAGGGCTCATTGCTGAGTTTTTGTTGGTTTTTCAATCATAATGATAACGCTCTAACGTAAGTATGATGGTATAATGGTGATTGACTTTTCCCCTTCTATTCAAACCTAAGGTGGATCTCAGGATGGTGAAGATGTATCTGTTGGTGTTGGTAGCAGCAACATTGTTGGTTTTTTCCTCGTAATCAGGGTATTTATTGGGAAAGAAATTAAGGAAACGGGATGTAGACATTTTCAAAGGTGATTTGATGAGGGTGGAAGGTGGACCACTGTTGTGTGAAGTAAATTGGATGTGAAGAGGATCGAATGGGATGATGCTTTATTGGATTTATGCGGAAGAAGAAAATTTGATAGTATGGTGGTGTATGATGTGTGATGTGCAAAAGGTGGATTGTACTTTGATCATAATAGCTATTATTGAAAACTTTGAGTTTAGATTGAGGCATCGAGAATGGTAAGTGGTAATACTACACCCGAACAGAATCATGTCCCAGGCCCATGTGCCAGGGATCATTGTAATTATGGAATGAGAATACATATTATGTTCGTGAATGATGTAATGCTTCTTAATGATGATGAGAGGAGGTGTACATATCACGGCATGCATGGAATGGGAATGAAAGTTTCTAAGGGGTAGTGAAAAAGTTATGTGGGATTTTTGGGATAGGTCAAAGTAGGATAGATTTCATATTGTCGAGAAAAAATTGTTTAATTAGAATCGCTAGAAGAGGAAGGGAAATAAAACTTCCTTAGGGAGCAGCCGGAAGATTTCAAGCTTACTTCTAGGCAATGAGGCTGAGGCTATGGCTATATATGAATGGATACTGTAATTGTAGCTTTGTATGGCGAGTAGATTGAAAAAATGTCTTTCTAGAATCTTTCGCCATTATGACATATTTACGAGTACAAGAAATGTTAATTTTGTACGAAGTGTTTGAAAGACTTCGAACAACTTGTATTTTACTTTCAGTGAACAATTTTTGAAAAATATGTTTTCATAAAACTTGTAAAAAGTAATTAACTTAATGTTGCTGGCATTTTTGGACTGTCTATTTGCTTGTCAATGTCTTGAATACAAATATGAAAGCTAACAACTAACAACGGATGGCGAATGTGATAATAAATATGTGATCTCAACAACGCGAAGGAAGTTCCATTCATTCATTGGTACATAGTTCTAATATTTACGCCTCGGCTGCCTAAACAAGTGCCGCCTAGGTAATAATGACTATATTATCGTTTAGTCTTAAAAATTCATCGACTCAATTCGTAATTTTAATTGATTTATGTGAATTGAGAACACTTCTCAATTTCTCAGTCAACCGAACGTTTGCCCTGTGGCACTTGCGTGATTGCAATGAATGAAGTGCAAATTACAAAATTGCATACCTCTATTCCCTCTCTTTCGTTAAGGAAGACATGCCTCGAAGTAGTGACAAGGGATAATTGATAATTTAGCAAACCACGAGCAGTAATTTTAAATGAGTACTCAGAACTGATGAAGCCTCCGCAGCTGAATACATAAAACGGGTCACGCTGTCACGCACTCGTTGACTCTCGGCGCAGCAGTCGTAATAATCACAAATCATTTTCAAAACGGAAGGAAAAAGCAGACTGCGATGATATGGTCTGATGGCGTAATTGAAGAACATTTGTAATTTAGAAAAGAAAAATCTAATGTCTATACAGAACTGATCAGTGATCACTGATTACCGATTTCGTTTAGCAAAGGTGCAAGCAGCTTAGTAATTTACTTTGCTCGTATAGTTAATAGGTATGTAATTAGGATGCAGCGATGCATCTCACTGTTGTATGGGCGATGATGGAAAATGCATGATTTCTTGGTATTACATGATTATGGAAATTTAGAATCTGTTGGCAAAAAAACGCATTTTGAATTCTCAAGATTCCTTCGCGGCAACCGGTTCTTGAGAATAAATACAATATGCAATATTTACTGCATTTTGCACTTCATTTACGCGTTATAGAAGCAGAGATGAGCTATCACTTCGTCTATAAGGGAACGGAACGTGATGCGCACTCCTTTGGTTGCAGTTGCATTGATACTTTTTAAAATATGTACAAAATTGACATAGCAAACTAAGAGCAAGGACCACAAGAAATTGCAGTGTTCATTAGGCACAAATGGAGTACGCAGTGTCATACCAAATGACGTGTCAAAAAGATCACAGCTATCAATGCTTGAGGGAAAACAAAAAAGGCAATCGCGCAATATTCTTTCCTTTGATATTATGCCCTTTTGTCTTGTGGAAGTAAAGAATCATTCAATCTGTCAGTCTCTCTGACTGATGCAATGGAAGCGGACGTGCTTGAATTCGTATTGCAAACGTGGATAATTTGGATTGAAAGAAATTACGCACGCAAATGGCGATGTAATTCAAGTAACTAAATTTCACTTTTTACATTATTGCATGTAATAGAAAGATAAGCGATATTATGCAAATGATAATAGCATGTTTGCTTCTATAAGTTTGAACTACGGAAAAAAATGAGAAGACCAAATATCGAAATTTTAATCTTATTTCAATGTAACGGATGTGAAGTCACAATGTAAAGGCTAACACTGTTTCTCTAAGATAATGGCTCTACAAGGAGTACAATTTAGACTATTAGATTTTATGTACTCTACCACAATACAGCGTATGTAACCACTAAAATTGCTAGTTTTTTGTCAATTGGCGTGGTCGGTACCTCGACTAGAGAAAAAATATTGCTGTCATTCATCCAACTTGTTTTGGCCCGTGAAGAAGCTAGTCAAACTTGCCTTGAGTGAGCTCATCTCTTTAAGGGGCATTTATCAAAAAGTCAATTTCTACTGAAAATTGTGATTTTAAGGAGGAAAGTTATATAATAGTCATAAATATTTTACTGAGATCAGATGAGGTTATAAAGTTATTGACGAAGATTAGCATCACGACAAAACAAAGATGACTCTCAGAACTCTCGTTTAATGTGAAGTAACGTGCTACGCGCTGTGGTCTAACGAGAGGATATTTTGGGGAAGATCATTTGATCGTTTTTTTGCTTAAAGTTAATTGAAAAGAAGACAGTGGGGAGTGAGCTTTGGTTCTCGTGACATGTGTCGTCGTGTTTCTTAAATTAGACAATTAAAGAAATTCTGCAAAAAGTTGTCTTTTGTTTTTGACAAAAAAAACTCTGTGCAATAAAATGAATCAATTGCTTTTGTGGGGAACTTTGGGGGTGTTCATGGTACTCGTGGCGGGGCAGCAAGATTCACTCTTGGCAAGTTCCGACATGATTGAGGAAATGCTGGAAGAGATACCATTAAGGATGAAGAATGTGGACATGTACTCGAAGCGATTTTATCCAGACATGATTAAAGCCATGAACAGTAAGTTTAAAGGAAACTGAATGCTGTAATATCATACTGAATACAATTTTATCACATTCTGATTTTTACTCTGCTGATGAAGGAAAACTCTACCACCGAAAGTCCAGGCCGCAGCCAATGCCAGAGAAACGAATGCGGAACATAAAACTTAACCGGTATCTCACGATCCCCGAAGATCGTTACGATGGTATCCACTATAGCAGCTTCCCATTCCTAGCCTCAAACGACTCCTACTCGACGAACTTTGTCTTCTACAGAGTTAAGGATATTATGGAAGGTTACCAAATCATTGATATCCACTCAAAGGACACTGCCTGCATTTTCGGGATGTCAGACGAGAAAACCGCGGTGAAGGCAAAGGCTTGTCGGGAAGACGTTCCGAATATGGTCTGGGAGTTGCTTCCGAACAAGTACGGTGACTTCTGGGTGAGGCAGAAGGGAACAGACTTGTGTTTGTCACCAGTGCTTACAATGGGTCAGCCAATTATTGTCCAGCTATTGAAGTGCGATCGCTGGAATCCCTACCTAATCTGGGATATTCATGATGCTTATCTGTACTACAAGTGAAAACCTCTTAATTTTTTGGAACTTTACCAAGTGCCAGCTTATTACAATGAACTGATAAGATCTCAAAACAGCTTTAGCGTTGTATTGCCGCGAAAATCTTAAAGTATATATTCTTAAGCAAGACCAGATTCAGGTGTTTTTACTCTTATCGAATCTATCGATTGTGACAGGTTCAACTTGATTTAATTCAGCTCCTTACGACACCGACTTACAAACAAGAGTTCACTTTTTGCATTGCCATTGCCGCGAAATACATTGTTGTACTGGTATCGGGTACAAGTAGAATTCATCAATATGCTAATGCTCTTGAGAAAATCTTTGAATATTTTATTATTGTTCATTTACACTTAATAAAAATTGATACATATCTATAGACCCAGACCGGACTGAATCAATCTATTTTTATCTGAATTTCTTGTTTTTCTTGTAGATAGCGACACAAGCTATTTTAAACTAGCTTCTTCTTCTTCGAATTTATTTTTAATTTAAGCCGTCCAAGAATAATGAACCATGCGCATGTTAATGTTAAAAGTGTCGGGAAAACCTCTTTGTGTACTTTAAGTGAGTTTGCTCTAGCTTTTGGCGATGGGTGATAGTGATTTTGATGTTTTATTCTTATCGATTCTAGAATAAAACGACTTATTTTTTAATCTTGGAAAAACAAGTTGATTCTTTGATTCGCTTCTTTAATTCATTCACTTTTTTAGACAAAAAAAATATTCAAAAAAGGAATATCCTTATAGACGCATCAATATTTTTTGTTCTGTGCTTCCTCCGAGCTATTTAGTGCTGTACATACCCTTTTACTTAAATATCTATTTTACAGGCAATTGCCGCATCTATCTCTTTTTTAAAAGTCGTGATCTTCAATTTATCAGACGAGAAAACAAGCAAAAAAGTCCCGTTTTAATCCCTAGCGCGGCCTCTTTTCCATTGCACTTAACCGGCACACTAGCTTTCGGTCTAGTCCCAAATTCGAAATATAAAAATCATCCCTCGTTGGGCTTCTGTAAGCAAAGAAACCGATTTTATTTATGTTGATCGAAATCTTGTTCTGACCGAGGAAAGATTGAAGATCAATATTTTTACAAAACCACTCACCCTACTTTCGAGATTTTTTAGCTTTCAAGATGGAAATAAATTGAAGAATAAGGTGATGATAGGTTAAGTGCTGCCATTTGATCATGTAAAAAAGGCATTAATCTGGACTCTCATGAATTTGATCAAAATCGGTGGAGGTGCATTAATGTTAAATATAGAATGCATTTTATATTTGTATAACGAAGTAAACTTACATTCTTGGTTATGATTATGATTATGACAATGATGCATAAGCATAGCTTGGTATGTTGCTGAACCAGAACAGGGTCGATAGCAAATTTAATTTATGAAAGCATACTTTCGAGTAAAGGATGAGTATGAACAAACAAATGCTTTAAAATGCTATTGGTGAACACTGAAGATTAGTAAGAAAAATTGTGATAACCAAATGAATAGAAGGAGTGACTGATTGAGAGAAAATGTACCTTACCATATGTTCAGGAAGTACAAGGTGACGATTAAAAAATTCCCAGAACATCACCATCATGATGCAAGATGCATCTCTGTCATTGTTATTGCTACAATAAAAAGCTTTTCTGCTACCTATTGCCTTTTGTCCACAAAGAGAAACGAAAATAATTTCGAAGATTGGTATGTGGGCTCATAAAGTCATCTTTACCTTACTTACTCAGTCATCCCATCAACCGCAGCCAGCAGTTCGACAACAACATTATTATTGTAATTTCGACAATGTTGTCAATTCTTCATCAGCTCACGTAACATCTTGATCTTGTGTCATGGATGAATGGGGAAGTGCCTAATAATTTCTATCTTGAATTAGAATTAAAAATAAAGCAGCAATAAGAAATGTGCAAGTCATACTTGTAGATATAATTGAAACGAACGAAGGAAGCGTGTTTCTTGCACTTCATAAAGAAAAATTTTCTTCAATAATGCATTGTTGAAAGCAGGAAGGGATAGGGACGTGAGGTTGGTTAGACTTAGATTGAACAAAACGGCATGCTAGCGCCGTGAATGTGACACATTGCATTTGCCATTAGGAATATGAAGTACATAAACTGCTTGGCTTTCCAATTCATGATCTTGTGCTATTGACATATTAAACTACTATTATACATAATATTATGTACCCTTGTTATAATTATTTTGAAATGTTATATTATGTTATGTTATCTTATGTTATATTTGTATTTATTTCGCTAGTAGGCACCTGTTTGTAGTTCATTTCTATCCTATCATTAATTGTTAACGGTCGTGAGCGACTTTTGGCCATCAACAAAAATGAAGAAGATCCGTCACGATAATTAAGAACCCTCAAAATGCAAAGATAAAATTATTGCATGATAAAAGCTTCACACTTTCAAATGTGTCATTACATATTGGTTACTTCCGTTCAGAGTATTCAACCCTAGAACCTTCTTTGAACAATTTCACTGCTATAGTTAGAAGGCTGTGTGGTTGGTGATGATCATCTATACCCATTCCTATAAAAATGCTCAAAAGTTGGAGAAAATGGATTAGATTACATTACGACTATTTAATGCACAAAACTTCATCTTTTGTTTCTGACTCGAGGCAAAAAAAAGAACTGAATGAATGTAGGAACAACCTGAAGGTATCATATAAGGGCCAGCAGGGTCAGTAAGTCCATTTTGGTCCAGTCCGCAAGACATGAAAAAGGAAGGAGTAAAAAATCAACATCAAAAGACTTGTGGATCCTGTCAGATCTGAAGGATGAGACGGAGGATGTTCATCAGAAGAAAACTACCGCTACCACCGCCAAGGAAATATAAATTGTTCAATGAAATTATATAAAAGCCCATCTTCACTTCTAGCTTAGTTTCTTCGTCTGACATGTCCGTACTTTTACAGTCTATTAACGCTCCATTTCTCATTCAAAAATTGGAGAAAAAAATTAGTGCAGTTATAATGAAAAAAATAGATTTTTTCCTGAAGTCCAGTCCACTTTTCCAGTTCTGGAGGCAGGTGAAATGAAACCTAATGACTTTGCCTCTCTGTTTTTTCTTCAAATTGTGAAAAAAATTATATCCAGTTTTAGTTTCATCTTCAAGGATGCCCTCCTCCACGAGGCCTGGACTGGACTGGATGAATGTGTAGGTGCACTCTTGCACTGCAACCAGAGGTCATTTCCTATGGCACTGGCTCCTTCATACTGATTACGTATGCATGTCTTGTTTGACCCAATTTCCAGTTCCTTCGGCCATGTATCGCCAGCACATCAGAATCATTTCTTCTCATCATTGAAATCGTAATCGTCAGCTTCTTTCCATTTACATCTCTTCTCAGACCTCGGACGTTTCCAACTATGTATTTTATTGTTTCTTAATACTCGGGATTTTGATAGCTCACGAATCACTTCGAAAGGAAAATAATCTTAAGTGTTTTCTTATTCTTTCAAGGAAATTTGTATTCAGTCCAAATGCGGTCACGTTTTTATATTTCAAATAAATAATAAACCGCTTCTTAATTCTCCTTGTGATATTGATAGGAGGAAAAAATTGAATAGCAAAACAGGAATTAAAAATCAGGAAGCTGTTAAAATACTACTGTCCGTCTAATTTACAAGTCAAGCTAGACTGGAGCACGATCCAAGGACGAATGCAATAGAAAGACCTGGACTAGAGTCTACGCTTAGAAAAGACAATGATGCAAATGAATTTTGATAAGGGATATTTATTTGACGAGATTTGTGCATGTGAACATCTCTTCAATGTTGACAATGACACGAGGCAGAGGAAAGAAACTGGGTCAAAGCCACTCTGTCTTGATTCTTCTTTTTTATCAAAAAACGGTACCTTTTCTTCAGACGAGAAAATGATGAAACAATTGTCACCTTTTTTTTAGATCCGATGAAATCTTGTCGGCTGTCGGAAAAAAGTTATGGAGATCGTTAGGTTCATACTTTGTGCATAGCAGTCCTTAAGAGAAACGTGATGTTTCCAATTTGTACTAGAGCTAGTTTTACTAATTTAAATGTGCGTTTCATGTTTTATCACCGTCAGTCTGAACACAGGTACTGGACTTCTTGGCTTCTGATGGTGACTCCAGAACTATATTTTCAGTTCTCGTGAGAAAAGATAATTATAATTGCTGAAGCAGTACAGTGGACAATCGATTGTAATCAAATTAAGCTTGTAGTAATCAGCAATAAAAACAAAGTAACTGTACTCGGACATTAAGGGCGCCTTTTGAAATACGAGACGATCATAATGACGATAATATTATTCGTGATTCAAAGAAACTTAATATTTAAATGGTTAATGTCACGGAGGTGTGAAAGAGCAGAGATAATTGGAAAATCATCTGACAAATTACTCTTGGGTGTTGGATGGCAGAGAATCCCGTAGATTTGCTAATACTTTTGGAGAATCCAGTTAATATTGAAATATTTCAATGGTTCTGTCAAAGCGGTCTTGAAATACGGTAAAAAGCCGATGCATCAACTGTTTAACGAGAGGTATCCGAATGCATATGATCCTGAAACTCTCCGGCTCATTAGTAGCTCTCATTTTTTTCAATCGTTCTAAGAATTTAATGAAGCTTTAGATTCACGCTAAAGTCTGTCCGCCTAAACACCTTTAGCTCATCATCAGCTCATTAGTAGAGGAGCGGTATTATTTTTGATGTGGTTTAATGGAAAAATGAGTGGTTTTCCAGAAACACGCTTTAAATGAATCCCGAGGTGAAGCAGCATCCTGGCCAGTCATTTTGTTCCATTAAACTGCATTAAATACTCCATTTTTTATTACTCTTTAAGAGAGTAATGGAAGTGGGCTTGACCAAAGCTTCTTGAAAAGTTTGATGTTTTGAGCTCGGTAACGCTTCTACACTATTACCTTGGCACGTTACTCAATCTAAATTTTTTAATGAATGGTCCTGCTCAAGTTCTTTATAGCTTTCAATATATGTACTTCGAAAGCGGGACATACAGTCCGAGTCTGAATGGAAATAAAGGCGGTGGAGGACAAGTCAAGCCTTTGCTCTGACCTGTCATTTCTTATCTTTCCTTGAAAAGTACAGTAAGCTGCTGGCTTTTCTTGTTATACCATATCTAATAATAATGACGATGCTGGATTGAATTGGATCAAGATTCAAGATCAAGACTCCGGATAAAAAGATAATATTCGGGTCAGTTCCAAAAGCAGAAGCTCAGGAACGGTAATCATCAGAAGCATTTAATAATAATGCTCCTGCAGCATACGTACCAACATACTGTCCAGAATCAAATGTAGTTCATGTAATGCCATAATAAAAACAAAACCATTTGGATACGAGAAATTTAATGAAAAATGTTGATAATTTTATATGTTTTGCTTCGATATGATAATAACTATTAGGCATTGTACATCTTCACGATAAGGTGACCAAGGGCCAGGAAGAGCCTCAAAATGAATGTGTTGAGGGAAGAACCCGTTAGAGTCCCCCGGAGATAGAAATTTATTGTGTCCATTTATCCAGTGGCTTAACGGTAGCACATACTTTCGAAAGCAATAAAAAATACGCTCCTATAAATTACGACGAAAATTATAGACCTGACCGGAGAGATAAGCTTCCGGTCATTTCTTCAAGCTTCTGAATGTACATACAATTCAGGCAAATCTCTGAAAGGAAAGGTTAAAATGTAAAATGCTTGGATGCGTAAGAGAATATGTAAATGATAAAGGAAAGGATCTTATTTTTATAGATGTCGATCTTCGATGCTAATCGGCTCTTTGCATCCCATTACATTGATATACTTTCTCAAGTTGAGATAGGGAATGGAATAATATAAAAAACTTATCATTCCTTAAACGAGATAAGCGCTCGAAGCACTTTTCCATTTCCATTGGACCAGTCTTCACTTGCATTTGTAAATGTACATACATTTCGAAAAGCGTATCATTAACAGGAAAACTAATGTTCTCCGTTTCTTTTTGAATTGGGGCAAGTGCTCGAGTGCTAATTAAATTATGATTTTATCTTGAGTCTATCATTATTTAAATGTGGAATTGCAGGGTAAAAAAGCAATCACATTTGAATTGTAAATGTCATCTTCATTATGTAGCTGTAGCATGGGCCATCAAAACATTTCTTATTATAGGATTCGTTTACGATAATGCAAATGTATCTATACTAGAGAAATTTCGTATCATTGCCTTTGGCACACTTTCCAACACAATACAATATACAAAATGAAAAATACTTATAAAGAATACATGAACTTTTCAGCTTAATTTGCTCGAAGCGATCATTTAAAAGAATGTACGTCGATGGCATATTACATACGAGAGTAAAGTGAAACGCACAAAACAATAAAAATTAGAAAGGGAATTTATTATTCAATTCTTTGAATTTCATTGCCTACAAACATTATTTTTGTCAATTGATTGCATATTCATAATTTTTGTCAAAATAGATTCAATGGACATGAATGTTGTTTTTCTCAGAAATTTCTCGACGCTTTAATCCACTATTTTTAATCAATGAAAGCAGTTCTTGCATTCTTTTGGAAAACCGTTTTAATAAATCTGCGATCATATGTGCCGGAACTGCTTAATTGTGATTGGACAATTAAAAGGAATATTTTCAGAGGAGAAAGCCAGGCAATATCGAGACTATTTGAAAAAGTCAAAATCCAGATCATTTGAATTATTTAAAATGAAGGGTGTAACTATCATGGCAGCGTTTGTGGTTGTCCTAACCTGGGCACTGACTTCTGTACTTGCCAATCCTATGGCAGACCCTGAACCTGGTACGTTTTTTAAATACTATCTCTGCTTGATTTACCTAACTTCATGTGAGAAGCATCCTACTTATTTTTTTATTAATTAGGTCGCATCCTGAATCCATTCCGTAAGAACGCAGGGGACCAGAACCAAATCAGCCAAATGTTTCCTGGTGATGCCGTCATTTTCAATGGCCGCTTCAAGAGGGAAGTTGGGGACATGTTGAGGAAACCAAGAGGAATTAGCAGAATTGGTGCTAATAGCCAGTTCAAATATCGATATCACTGAGAAAATCTCCTTACTCGAAATAACATTGGATCAGGAACCGACTTTTAACCGAAGCGTAATAAACGTCTGCATACACAGAAATACATAGGCCATATTGTTCGTCATTTTATTTCACGCATAAATTTTCATTCATTAAAATTTTGTTCCTTATTAAAGAGCTCTGCATGTCTTGCTTTAATTTAGTGGCAATCAAATTCATTCTTATCGTCAATGAAAATTACCTATATTCATTCATTAAAAGTGGTTCCCTGATGATTTCATCCTTATTAGTTTCTTTGCTACCGAGCATCTTCCATTGTTTTCTCCCAAATTTTTTGAAGGACGGAGACAGTACATGAGCCGATCGCTGACTGGCATGCCAACATCATCCATCCCATTTTAATAAATTTCTCATGTCCTTCTAATGAGAGGATAATCTCCCGCAGAGGTTCCCTTGTTTCCCTTTCTCATTAATAAAATGGACCAATCTCCCGATAATAAATGATCACAATCCTTTCCCTTTCATCAGTCCCAAAAAGTATATCAAGCTTCATATTATGCATTTCCTTAAGATTGATTTAATAAGTCAGAAGAAGATAATTTTTTAAACTTGAAGGATTGACAGCTGATATGCCTTTTCTCTTCCTGGTTAAGGTCGGATCCCTTTCTGGATCGAGTCCAAAATATCAGCAGAGCAATGGTCGTATTGTTGATATTTTATTATTCCTAATGTTGTAAAACAACCATTTTTTTTTATTTTTCTTGTTCCAAACGTAAATTACGATTCAAAAATAGTGAGTCTGTTTCGTCAGGTTATAATCACACAGTATTTATGAATAACAAAACATTTTTTACATTTTCCAGAGCAATTATTTTTATATCATGCGGGTTTTTAGACGACGAGTTGCTGCCTGAATAATTTGGAAAAACCCCTTTTAGACCGTAGAGCAATTTTTATTGTCAGTTTCTCAGTTTCACTTTCATTTCAAATGTTGGGCATTTAGACCAAAACTTCGACACACGTCCTGGATTCTGACTCCCGATGATTCCGATCTTGTCTTCTTATCCCACATCTTAAGATTGCTCCTGCGGTTTTCCCTTTTCTTCAGAAAAAATATGATGCTCTAAAATGGCTCTTGGTGGCTTTGCTCGGCTTGCCCTTGATTTCTTTTTACATAAAATTGAAATTCGAGCAGGGCTACAGGAAAATATAGAGAGGGGATTGATGGACCGCAATAAATATCACATCGGGCTCAGCTTGATATAAATCAACGTGAGGGAAATTGATATGCGTAGGGCAGGTTTGAGTTATACGTAAAGGACCCTCATTAAATTAAAATTAGTGCTTGCTGCATATCATTATTTTATTAGATGATGACTGGGAATGAGCATTTGAGCGATGAGCTTCAACAATCCCTTTGAAGGTTTTGCTTTACTGACTTATCAATTACGTGAGCATTATTATGGATCCAAGACACTCCAGAGAATGTTATTCGGGAAATCATTGAATAATAAACAGAGAAAGAACAGAACAGAGAAACAGTATTTTGAGATGAACATTTGATTATATTTTCTTTCTTGTACTGTGCCTTACAATCTGCGTGTTGGTAATTTTCCAAATACATGTAGAAGTGCACCTATTTTAGTTTTCATTTTCGAATTCGATCGTTTCAATGTTTGTTGACAAAATACATCTTCGTCTCCATGAATGACTTTCATGAGTGCTTCCTTTTGTCTGTTTTTCTTAGCAATCATATATATTTTTCTGGGTTCATAATGATTCAAGACCTTTTATGCTGGATCCTCTTCACCCTATACCTAGGTTAAAAAAAAGTCTAAGGGATCGTAAAAAATGGTTAGTAATCTTCGCAGGTACAAAAGGTATGCTTGAAGAAAATAAGATCAAAATAGGGATCCTCGCATCCTTTCGACGTCAGTTCTCTGGAGAGTCTCGAGCACTTCAGATCAAACGTCAAGACTTTCGTCGGTTGAATCAACTGATTCTTTCGTTTCTATCAGTAAATATACGTCTTGTGGCACAACTTTAAAAAGCCTGACTCAAATTCAGCAAAAAGTGCATTGTTTCTCGTATCCGAGCGTTCACAATTGTCTAAGGTTATTACGCAAGAAAAGAAAAACATGGCAATGGAGCCTTTACTAAAGCAAGAGAATTTCATTCCTCAGCCATCCCAGTTTACCCCATTCCTCTTTGGAGAAAAAGAAGCCTGGTTTTCAAACAATAATACACTCACCATAGCCGACGTCAACCATTGTGCAAGTGCGGAAATTGGTGAAAATCTTAAGCAGTTCCATGATCTCTCATCTCCCAGCTTATTTCCGATGATGGGCTTCTTACTCAGGCCCCAGGCGGACCAAATTGCAAATGACAACATTGCGTTACCACTTAACAACAGCCTCCAACCGATATTACCAGTGGACTCATCAGTTCCAAAGCCTTATTGTTCTGTCAGTCTTCCCCCTTTCGATTTCTCAAAGATTTCGAGCATCGTGAACTCAAAAATCGAAATCAAGCCCGAACTCTTCACTGGAGACAGCGGTATCTCATTCAGCTCGTCAAACTTCACTACTATTCCCAGTGACTCAGAAAACTTGAGTCCACCACCACCGCCGTTGCCAACATCAAATGCTACGCTTTGTTCTCACAAGAGCAGAAAATCAGAAGTTCAGAAGAAAAGACAGGGAAGGCCGAGAGGTGACGCTGAATCCACCAAAAAAGATTTGAAAAGTAAGAAGAAATCTTCAGAGGGGAAGACGAAGCAGCCTCGAAAATCAGCTAAATCGGTTAAATCAAGAGGAAAAGAGGATTCAACCCAGACAGATTCCCTAAAGATGAGCCTTCTCCTGGTCAAATCATGTCTCGACAAAATTAAAAACTTTGAGAATCAAGAAGATGTTAATGATGACACTTGCAGTTCTTCCTCCAGCACCACCAACAACATTACATCTCCAGAAGGCGAGGGAAAACAGAAGAAACGTGGAAAATCACAGGTAAATCTAGAATTTTTTAAAACCAAGTCAAGTCCCAACTTAATTAGCAATAACAATAGGAACTCATTAATTTATAGCCTTTCTACAAAACTGGGAATAATAAAAACGGCAGTCATTTGAAGATTTTCTTTTCCAGTTTTAAGTGTTGAGGAACAAAAGGAAGCATCAATTAGGTTCCGGATCAACAACAAAAAATTAAGCCATTGTGCATGAACATGGCACGCATTCCCAAACGGATTTATGGATTTTAGCAGGTCACAAATTGTTATCACGGATGAACAATAAATGTCATCATCCTTGCATGCATGTCTGGTTTGGTGCGCCGCTTTTTCCCCACTTTATCTTGAATGGCCAAAGGGACCAGCATAATATTATGCAGTATAATCCCATCATCATCAACATTTCATTTTCTTCAGCTCACTTCTTCAGACTGATCTAAATTATGAAGTTGACTTGAGTCGGCATTAAAAAAATCGCTGGCGTGGTTTTCGCTTCTATTATAATTTATTCAAGTTCAATGTTCATTGCAGTGCAAGAACGTAAAGCGAAAATGCCTACAAAATTATAATAATGCATGGATGCAAGCACGAATAATAATTTTCGGTAAACTTCATCATTCAAGTTGAGCTAACTTGAAGGCTTTGCGTAACTCTCCGTAGATGAATATGAGCCGCCGAAAAGAGCATTTAAATGGTACCAGCATCATTCGTACCACTGGATATTATGATTATGATTATCGACGATGGTCATCATGATCAATAATCGCATTTTAAGAAAGTCTTGCAGAAAAAATTCAAGATGCACAGGTGTTATACTATATTGATAGATATATTACGACATTATGCGTACGTATTCATTATGCACCAAACATACACTCGTAATTTTCCCCCAGGACCATTATTACCAAATCATCATTATTCGTTGCGTTTGGTAAAGAAGAAGGAATATAGAAAGTGCATGCATGCATAATAAGACGATATATAACTAAGCCAATATAATTGTGGTAATGAGCGGCTTCTTCTTTTTTATCCGTGTTCTCTGTCCAGTGATGGTTTTTTTTCTTCTGGGCAATTAGCAAAAGGTTGCTCCCTTTGTCGGCCCAACAAATATTTATTTGATCTGGACTAGATTCCTTGTCTTTTTGCAGGGAAAAGATGAAATTCATGTCAGTTTACTCAACTTTATTTGCTCTGAGATAATTAGGATAATATTGCTCTGCTGACGAACATGGGATTAAAACATATCATTTTGAATTTGATCAGTATAGATGTACGTACATTGCAATGTAATGAAAATGAGATATGATGAGTGCCATTTGCTCATGTAGTTGATGCTGATCCAGCTCCTGGTCTGTTTTGTCTTGAAACATTTTCCATGTCTTCATTTGCATATTAATGACAACAAATTGGTTTGGCAAGAGAAAGGCGGTTGTGGTCGTGGTCAAGTAGAGCATAATGACATTGCATGAGATATATATGTATTTCTTGAAGCTGTTAGTAAGTAGAGCGTTAGTAAGCGTATTAGTGCTTATGCTCCTAATTGTGGTTATCTTAAACGGAGATTAATACAAAGTGTATCCTTACTTTTTTTCTAGGTGAATCCAGTTGTAATGAAGAAGCGCCGGCTCCAAGCAAACGAGCGCGAGCGTCGCAGAATGAGAAACCTTAATTGTGCGTTTGATAGACTTCGATGCCACCTGCCCTCTGTTGGTAAAGAGTTGAGCAAGTATGACACGTTACAAATGGCTGTTTCATATATAACCGCCTTAAGTGACCTTTTGGACTGATGATTGGAGGGTTTCAAGTTTGTAGATAGACTACTTCTTGTAATTTTTTGTGTTAATAATAATATTTGTATAATAATAAATTTGAAATACATACATACTTGATTTGCTCAATGTAATGGTAATATGTAGTACAAAATAAATTTTCATAAAACTTGAATATTATTATTTAAATTATTATATGCTTTTGCTCACTTAATCGATTTAATAAACCAATCATAGTCACCGTTTCTGATGGCTTTCACTATAACATCCCATGCTATGCACAGATACATACTTAGGTATGTATTATGTTCACATTCACTCGACATGATCTGATCAGGCATAAGATTTCGAATTAAACAACTAAAAATTCTGAACGAACAAGAATGCCATTGTTGCATTTTACAATTGACCTATTTTGTGAAATCATTATTGTCCAACATAGAGATTCGGAAAGTCTTTCAAGTACTGAAATATAAAAGTTGACGAACAATCCACCAAAGTTTTCCATCTTTACATTGTTACACTCGATTACTTCTTCATAAATTCCACCAATGCACTGCAAATCAAGCTAAAACAAGAGGAACGGCAATCATTTTCTCTCTGCTGAGAAGAAAGCACCAGGAATCCGCAAGAGGCTCCGCAATCTTTTTGGGACCTTGGGATACAAAACGCGTCTGTACCCTCACATGATCATATTGATCTTCTAAGTTAGCTAATAAAATAGTGTACGCCAAATCGTAGTGGAAATATCATGAAAGTATTCATTAATAGCTGTGCATATTGGGTTGATACATAGTGAACGGTAATTTTTTCCTCACCTAGGCTAAGCGATTTTACGGCATTCCGAAAATTCCCGTGTCCGAAAATTCGATTTCTTCCGTGTCCATGTCCTCGGAATAACATGCCTCCTATATGCGAGTTAAAGTTTGTCGACATGACAATAATTGTCTTTTCTCTCAACTGCCTTGGAGTACTCTTTCTATTGTTAAATACATAATGTCGTTTATAAAATTGTTTGATAAAATGATATTATAAATCTATCTGCTTTTATTTAATATTTCCCACACAGATAAAGTAACAAAAATGGAAAATCAAAAAAGACACTAATAAATAAATAAACAACTAAATGAAGCTGGTAAGTGATAAGTTGTGTAAATGAAGTAGCTGGATTAACTTCGTTGTTATCTAGGTAACATAGAACCAAAAAAAACTTCCATAGTACCAACATAGTACATCGCACCTTATAATTTATCGCTTCATAATCTACCATGCTCCTTTGGGAAAAAAATTGTTCTTAATAACTATGCCATCAACAAGTAATTAATGATTATTATGTAGTAAGGCCAAGGTCTCCTTCTCCCTTCTCCAATTCAAAAAACTGAATCATTATGATGGCGAATTGTACCACCGTCCAGAGCGCCTGTTTAAATCAATTCCTCCAATTAGATAAAACATGGTCGGCACATTCAAGTTCATCAATTAGATTTATATTCTTACGAATCCTAATGAACCGTAACTGATAGGACCAAATATTCCATTAGCAGAAGTTTCTGAGAGACTAACGAGTGAAGTGACTTGAGCTGGCCAATGTTGAATTTTAGATATCATAACCTTGTCGTTATTTGACACAGATTCTAGATTAACAGTAAGGAGTTTCGAATCCTGGAGTAAAATGGCTTTTACCAATTTTCTTCCCTTGAATAAAACTAGAATTATTAAAAGTGCACGTGTCTGCGGATTGGATGCTTAATAATGAACATTTTTGGTTCAACGAAATTACAATCTTGTACCTTTGCAGTAGCTGAAGCACTGGGTAATAGTGCTCCGATGACCGTCACTACTCCAGCTAAATGAAGCCACCAGTCTATTGTCTCATATTCCCCAATCATGCATATCTCCGATGTTAAATTTGCATAGCATGCAACTGACATTGACGTAACTAAAGGTTTAATGAGATTCTGTACTTTAGGCAAAGTATCCCGCATTATAGGCAACCGCAATATATTTCCTTCGCCTCGAGAAAGTCCGTGAATCAATTTGGAATTGATTTCATGAATTGTAAGTCCTCCTAAGAAAGTTATCCAAATGCTTACGGAAGCAAACACTACGTTGAATCTGGATAAAAGAATGACGAAAAACGCGATAATGCGTTCATGCACTTCCAACGTGACTCCCAATGGTGCCGAGGAATTCAATTTTGTTTTTATGAACATCACTCTCAAGGTGGGGTTCAAGATTTCACGGTCTAATATGTCAGTCCTCACTTGTGCTAGGGTGAGTCCGGTATAGACTATGCTGAATAAATTCATTCCTATTGGACTGACCAAGAAGCCTCCTAAAATTGTGAGTTGTATCTGAAAACGAATAAAGCTTTTATTTGTGCGTATTGGGAATTGGTTGTGTATTTTGGAAACTGATTTCGCGCTGGAGTGAAACAGATTTCTTACTCTTCGAATCTTCCTTTCGTCTATAGGAAAATTTTCAATAAGCTCTCGTAACTGTGACCTTTTCAGCCAAAACAGATGCATTATGGAAGTAGTCGCAAACCAGAGTGTAACGAAATTTGCTATCGAAAATATCTTGGTAGGTCGTTTTTGTAGGTCTACACAGGTAATCGAGGCGCTATGAAGTGTTATGTAAGTCACCAGTGTGAGATGGAACAGAATACAGACTACCTGGAATTTATAATGCTGTATGCTGTATGAAGACCAATGCTGTATGCACAAATCAAATTTTCCGTTGATAAAATCTAGGTCAGGTCAAACATGATCTGAATAACAATAATGTTAAAAAATGATAAGGATTATGATTAAGTATGAATGAGAACATCCATATTGATACAGAAGCATATCCGATCCGATGAAAACTTAATGGACCTTACAATATTTACTTTTTCCTTGTTTTTTCTTCTCAAGGGTTCCTTTACGTGATTTCCGATTCCTTGATTTTGATTCAATGTTCCAGCAATTTTCGTCCGTCCATCCACTTATATTATCTCTGGATCTTCGTGACTTGTTTTTATAACAATAAAAATTAAGATAAATCAAGCCATGATTACAACAAGAAAGACTGCTCCCTCTTGTTACCTTTTTACTAGTCCCACACCACTTCGCAATCAGCGGAGCTTAAGTTCTCCATTCTCCCATCAAAATCTTTCTTTTCCTTCGTCCAGGTCTCTTATTTTGTGGGACGTAATGTCGCCTCTGTTTTAAGCTACTGCGGCTACTACGTCTTCGAGAAATGGTACCTATCATGGCTCACGACACGAACATCATCACATGATCCAATTATTGCGTTTATTAAGATTCACCTCAGATCGCGGCTTACATGAGCAGTGTGTTACTCGGAACCCTTTTCCGAATTAAAAAAATAAAATTCAAAAAATTACTTCATATTTTTTCACCTACTTTCTTACCTTGGCGGAATATAAAGTGTTTTTGTGGTTACAGTCTTAAGATTTAAGACATGAAAATATTGTTGAAGGATGTGATGGTGGTTTTAATGATGATTATGATTGTACAATAGAGATCCGATTTTCTTCTTGCACCATCATCGCCATCATTTCTCAACAATAAAGTGTGGGGGTAAATGACGCATGTGCCTTTCCATTTCGCTTTTTTTCTTTCGATACAAGCAAGGGTTAAGTTGAAGTTTATTGGGATCATGTAAAGAGCTAAAATTATCCGTAATTAGGTCCACTATTCTCCCATTTCTGGCGTCTGAATGATTTACTTGATTTTGGTTTCATTCTATGCTGGCTCACTATTGTGCATAACGTGAGATTTCGATGATTTACTGGATTCTGAAGGTCTCCGATGGCCGATGGTGCCAACGCTACCACCGATTCGAATGATTGTTTTCGAAAATTTTTGAATTGCAGTTAACCCCTAAGGAAGTTTTTGTTGCACATTTTAATTTTCAGGAAATATCCTCAATATGACAAATGACAAAACCCGATATTGCTAATCAGTAGCAGCATAATAAAGTTCAGCACGAATTGCATCAGGCTTCTATGAAAATGGGTAGAAACTCCCGTGAAAAATTGTACCATATCGACCACCTGCTCTCCTTTTTGAAACACTTGTGTTGCGTCATGCCTAGCGTTCCCTTTAAAGATACACAATTTCGTAAATATATGTACATATTCATTATGGATGGGCACAGGTTTATATACGTAAAAGAGCATGTTTTTATCGGTCTCCATCTTCCTCACTCTGCCCTGCTCTGCCATATGTCATTATTTTTCTAGAGATCATCTTCTATCTCGTATATTCACATTAACTAATAGTGAGGCAACAACAATAAAGCCCTCATCATTTCATTTATCTCTCGAAAAAATACTTTTTTGAATGAATCTTCGAGGAAGCAGATGCAGATGTGTAAAGCATGATTCCTAATGCCCATCCTCAAGATTCCCTTAACCCTTCACTTTCGTTTGAGTCTTTTCTTAAGGGAGTACCTACGAAAGTTGGGATGCTCAAGGCGTGTGACACGGCACGCGACTTTAAAATATGCATGGTTTGATGTGATGCATGCGCGCATCTCATCTTCATATTAACCGATAATGCCTTAATCCATAAAGTTCACTAGATTAAAGCACACGCATGAGAAAATAAGTATTTTACCCTCTAGTCATAAACCAAAGGAGTTTTATGAATGAAATTATTTTTGAATGAAAAAACTTGAAACATGAACTCCATGAAAAGTGAAATTATTTCTCACATGTTTCAAGCGTTTGGCTTTCAAGGTTTTGATTTCTCCAGCATTGATCATTTTAGCATATTATACATCAGCGTACCTTTTTATTCTAACAAAAAATGTCGACTCTGCTCAGCTCATGCGTAATTTCAAATGTGCATACTATTTATACTATACACATTTAAACACCATTGTGTAATGGGTGTGTGGAGAAAATAAAATGCTGTGCATCCAATCTCGGGTTACCACTGACTGACTACTCAATCATGATGAGATGAACAGGATGAACACTGTTTCATCATTTCTGTAATCCTGACCAGTTCCATAAGCTTGAACTTAAATTATATTCAATTCTAGAATTATCTTCTTTTAAAGTTTAATCTGCCAGATCTTCTGCGAGCAATCGTGCAAACTCCGAACATTGAAGTTGTATTATGTTTTGAGTTGCTCAGCTTTCACATATTTCCGAATGACTTTAGAAGGAAACTTACTTTACTTCTTTTATTTTTTGGTTCCATCCTGAATCCTGACTGTCAGGCATTTCTGATCCAGTAGGCATGAACGCATAGCAGCCAACAGCATCCAGTGTCTGTATAATTGCATAAAAGTGTTGCATTAAATCTTCTAATAATTCTTCAATTTAAATACAAGACGAGGCCTCAGTTTAACGGACAAAATTGGGTTGCATATATCTATTTTACATCAAACATTACATCTCATCTCTTTTGATTGGAATACTACATTATTATAGCAGCTCTAATAACAATAATAGTAATGATCGAGCACACTTTAAAACGCCCATGGCACTGTTAGATGGCCTGGCAAAAACACAAGAAGCGATTAAATGACCCTGTTCATTTCATTTCCCCTGCGTGGCCTGATCGTGGTGTGTGGATTGGATGGATGATATGATGATGGCATTCCAGTTTTTTATTGAACGAAAACGAAACGATTTAATGGGAAATAGTTCCTCTTCAGATTTAAACGCATGCGCGATTCAATTTCATTTTTTCTTGAAGGAATGAAGCTTAACGATCAATATTTCCAGTTTTTTCTAACTTGTGCAATCAATGTCATGTATATTGTATTTCAGAATGGAATATAAAATTCAGAAGCTAAACTTCTCTTGTTCAGATGGGGTGATTCGATTTGACCATTGCGAGGTAGATCAAGTCCAGTCCATTAAAAAAAGGAAACCTGACTCAGGGGGGAATATTCATGATAATAAAATAAAAATGAACTGAATTTTTTTCGGGAATGTGGTCGAATAAAAATCGGTATGGATTCTTTATGGGTTTCAATGTGAATCGCGTGTGACGTGCGTGTGGCTTGGGTTCGCTTGGCTATGGGGAAATGAGCATTTTGTCGAAAGAAGGAAGATTCAGGAAGAGAGTGACTATAAATTTCAAGATCCAAAGTATTTTATTGCAACAACTCCTCTCATGTTGACGTGAACTCGATATTACTGTCAATGTAAATGAATACTGCTACTGGCTATAACTCTGTTTACTGCAAAGCAGAAAAAACTGATTGGGTCCAGGAATCAAGTCTATGCGTTTTCTTGAAAGGGCTTTAAAATGAACTATTAAAGTCTTGCTGGTAAATGGGATACGATACGTGTGTATGGAAGAAACAATCATGATCTTACACTCATGCTGAGAAATAATATCAATATCAATTCCAATTTAAATTGCGTTCAAGCTGGAAAAGGGACAGTCATTTATCCCTATTGTTCGAGATCATTCATGATCGCATGACATCATGTAAACTCAAAATAAGCTTCAATTGTTTCTGAGAACCTGGAAATTGTTCAAAATCATGCTTCATAACTCCGAGTGCAGGCTGGATAATTGGGACAAATTTTTAAGAACAAAATCACGATGGGGTTCGATTTGATGCGTGCTTGACTGTTTACCTGCGACATAGGTTCGTTTTAATTGTACATGATCACAACTTGATTCTATTATTGGGTAGGGAATCTGTCGTCGTGAAAGGTTTCAAATGAGGAAGCATTAAACACCCGCAGAGACGCTGAAATCTGCTTTCAACAACTTCGTTACATGCAACACTGGAATTGGAACACACACCAGGTGCTTCCTAAGCAAAAACCTGCAGTTTTATCCATCTGCAATCTGGGCCAATTGTTTCCTTTCCGTTGTGGATAGAGCCTCAGTTGTAATGATAAAGAAACTATCCGAAATTATATGAAAAAAATTTACTTATTATGCATAAAAAATAAAAAAAATTATTGTTTTACCTGCTTCTTATGTCAAAGCCTCAATTTGAAATCATGTAAAAACTGAAGACATCGCAGCTCATGTCAATGCTTCATCGCTTGAATGTGTGCCTTAGAGTAGGCCTTAATGGTCCCTTACAAATTAAGGGGGAGTGAATCTCTTTATTTGTTACTTAACTTAGCATTAAAGCTTATGCTCAAAGATGATGAAATCGATGTTTTTTCCAGGGCTCATGTTTTTATTTTTCTAAAGTGTTGCATTTAAAAATTAAAACAAAGAGCTTTACTTTGTAAAGAACACGAATAAATTATTATCTTACAGATTTTCATCTGAAAATACATACTTCAAAGATAACTTGTTTAAAAAAACAAAAAGCATACACTTTGCCTGATTTCAAGTTCACCATTTCATTTTTAATTTTTATTTTTATCTGTAAAGGGCGGTCTCCAAAATTAATAAAAAAGTAATTGTACCTCTTTGCTTTTTTCTTACAAATAAAAATTTGAGCGCATCTTTGGTTCATTTCACTTTTTATCATTTTTATTTTTTTTCGACTGAGCCCTTTTTCCTGGTTCAAAAAAATTTATCTACAATAGTATTATTACTGCATTTTTTTCTTTTTTAGATTGGATTCTCCACCTGAAGTAAATAAAGTCATGTCGTTCCATCGCTGCCTTTGCTTTGCTCTTGTAGAGAATGAAAGTGATGATTTAATCTCCCTGGAAGAAAGCGTAGGAAAAGATGATCTTACGACGAGGCTCAAAGCTCTGAAAAAGCAAATGTTTATTGTTCTGATTGAGACTGGTAATAATAATAAATGTTTTCTTCCTCCACTGCAATAAGCGCGCAGGTATACCCATCCAGTGTAGAACATGACCACAGTCAATAAAACAAAGATTAAGGAAGACATTCAAACTCTTTTTTAACATCCTTTATGGCTTATAAAAATGAAAAAGTAATTTATTCAGAAGCATCCTTTCCTTTTCTATTTATGGAATGGGGAAGTGGCAGCGCATCGCTCCCTTCAAAGACGAAGCAATTATAATGTGTCCAGAGAGAAAAAATGCTGATACAAAATATAGTGGGCTTGGTTGTTGGTACTTCACTACGACTTCATTTCCATTTGTCAGTCCCACTCCCGCTCTATGAATACAATGAATGAGGATGATGGTGATGCTCATTTTCATTTATTTATGTGGCCATATATGGACACGTCTCTGGAATCTGTAGGTGTGTTATTATTATGCTCGTGTGAATATACAAGAGTTTGGACATGCACTTGGACAGGACAACAATGTGCTTCTTTCTTACAGGTATCGGGTATGCCATGGCTTGGGAAGAGATGTGCAAGCAAAGGTGTTAATTTATGTTGGACTCCCTGGAGTTTACTTTTCTTCCTTCTTGTGATTCCGTGTACCCGCCTATTTGTTTCCCAACTGGGATAGATCATGATCAATGACTGTTTTGGGACGAAAAAATTAAAAAATACAAAATTAAGTGGCTTTCTATTTTTAATGTTTTAAAAAATGCTCAGTTCGTTCACTCTCCAATTTAACGTAAGCAAGTACTGTTAATCATATTATGGACTTCAATTCTGAAGAGAGTGAAGTTAAAACTATTGTTCTCCTTCCATTCCTGCTGGAATTAAGTCGGATTAATTTATTTCAACCAGTGTATTCTTACAAATGCCTTAATGATCGAACACAAGTGGTCCAGTATACTGATCGAAGTAATTAAGAATGCTAACGGGACTCGAATTTTTATTTGTTGAAATCAATTAATGATGAATTTTTATTTGTACGAGGTCAAGCTTAATTAAAAATGCACCACTGGCTTCCACAACTTCGGAAGGAACGGACGATCGCTTTTTTGCTGTCTCAAAATAAAGAAGCTTCACCGCTGAACGAAAATGCATCTGTACAGAAAGGAGGCAAACGAATGAAGTTAGGGGACCACGACACGGATACAAAAGTTGAAAATAATGATACCTACATACTAAGTACCGGGTTTACGTAGATGTACGAGACTTTATATAATAACACGGAGCGGACAAGCTATTTTTTTAGAACACGATCCTGAATCCTGAGAATTTTGACGAGACAACAGGTAATTTCTTGCCTTTTTGACAGGACAAAATCATCATTACGTTGCATATAGCACGTAGCATAAGACAATATTTATTGTGAACAAAAGACGATACATGCTACTACACATGGAATGCGATTTGCCGTGTACCTGCCTAGGTATCTAGATAAAGTCGGAAGGGTGGAATCTTAATTTCCTTTAAAGCGGCAGCTACATGAAACAAGTAAAAGGTCAACTTTTACATGATTATAAGGAGTAAGGTCATAATTTGGTGCTAATTTGGCTCATGTCTATTCTATCTCCTGTAACTATCTAGGACTCATGTTCCGTTCATGTACGTGTGTATTATTGTGTTGTGTTGTGACGGTCACAAGTCAATTACAGCATGCGATTCAAGTCCCACCTGCAATTTTTAGAGTGATTATAGCTATTATTACAGATTGGGAGCCTTCTTGTTTGTTTTTGCAGGCTGATTTAATGATAATCTTATGAAAGCTAGTGAGGAAGGAATTTTTAACCGTGGAAGAAGGGGTGAAAAGCTAATTATATCCATTCCTCTGGTTTTTGGATGAGGTTCTATTGTAAATTGCCGTTTGGCGTTACATTTCCTTGATCTGATCCTTTTGCTTAAAATGGCTTTAGGAAATGTCAAGACTAAAACCCAAAATGTTTGCAAGCTTGAATCAAAACCGCTAGACAAAACTAATTAAAACTTGAAAAGCAATTCAGACTCATCTTCATTATGATAATTTTTTCCTCCAGGATAAAGCCATCAAAGAGCGCAGGATTTCTATAGGTATTGCTTTTTATTCACAAAAGCCCTCTTGCCATTTCCATATCTCATTAAACCACACAATTAATTATGGAACTTCGCTGATAAGGCTCATTTTAGCTTTAGCTATTCTGTCCCAAGGGTATTTTTTAGACCGCGAAGTTTTCATTCGCAAGCAGGTGTTCCGATTCGAATATCAACTCCCATGTCTTGTCAACCCCATTATCATTCTGTGTAACTTTATTGCAAACTCTTGTATTCACGTACACACTCTCATTCTCATTTGCTTACGCTTTAAAAACCGATATATCAACATCATCATTATTTATTCCGCTTTTTTATTCCTTCTCATTCCATATCACTCACTTTTGGAATTCAATTCAAAATCCAATCCAGTTTTTATGCAAATAAAAAATGGTGATCTGTCAAGACTTATGACCACTGCCACGACCACGACTACGACCACAATCCAAAAGTTCACGTACATACGTACTCCACAAGATTCCACCTTTTGATAAGATCCATCAATCAACGGGAAGATTTCTTGATGCGAGGGGACTCAAATGTAAATAAAAACAATGTTGAGTTTTTGGCAGAGTTGGTTTAAGCAATTTTCTCAGTTTAATCCAATCATACGAAAAATTTATTGCGCTCCTGAGGGGCACAATACTCATATCATATCACGGCTACCGTACAAACCAAGCGATTACAGATTATTATTATTATTTTTTTTTTCCTTATTTTCAACAAAAACTCGAAACGTACAGATTCAATTAATCTTCCCGTCCATCTTTTCTATATCGCCTGTCCCTGTCCGCAAAAAATGAATAAAGCAGAAGTGGACGATG
>JAHZNI010002277.1:0-17610 GCA_027744415.1 Seira ritae | reverse complement strand
CTTCCTTTGTGGGTTACTGGAATAAAAGAAGGGAGTAGTTTATATTTCGAAAATTAAAAAAATATATTGTACTCAAGCTAAAGCTGAGAGCCGATGTTGTTGATGTTAGGTTCGTTCAATTTGCTACATATTTTCTTCGAAGAAAACAAAGGGAGAAAAAATCAACGAACGATCAAGCTCCTTTCCTTTCATCTTTTTCTCATCAAGCAATAAGCCTAACAACGTAGCTAAGCAAGCGGTACGGAAGGGAGTAGGGAGGGAGGAGAGAGAGCACTCAATAATGAAAGCCGTTGCCCCCGTTTTCCCCTTTTTCAACTTTCAATTTTGAAGTCAACTCCCTTTTTCTCTACATTCTTGAGTGAAAGGGAAGAAAAGGGTTCTACGAACTGTACTTGTCATCTTTTTTGAAGCCTTTTCTGGGACAAACATCTGTCGCATGCATTAGATTGCAAGCACTGATATGCAACCAGTGTGCAATGTTCTATATAGTCATAGTCATAGCCATACTATGCTCACATTTATAATGTTTGACTGGAGAAAATTAGAAAAAATTCGAATCGTTTCAAGTTTCACCCATTTCCTGTTGACATTGTTTCAAGTTTAGCCTAAATATGACATGACAAGGCGAAAGCATATACGGCGACATACATACTGCAAGGGGTCGTCCGCAAAAAAAAACAATTTTCAGACCCCTCCCTCCCCTCATGTCACTCATTTGCCTACATTCTGCCATTTACTAATGCGTGGCGTGTCACGCTCCTCCTAGACCCCTCCCTCCCCCTCCAGCTGTGACATACTAAATGGACGACCCCCAATAAGGAAGCAGTTTACGCTTACATGAGGACGCTTGACGCTCACGGTCGATTTGATCAAGGATTTTTTTCAGTTTTGAAGTTTGAATTGAATGTGAATAGGATAGATGGATAAGCAAACATTGATTTGCCATCAATAAATGCAAGCAAGATGCATATTATTCGATCTTTTTGAATTTGAAAGAGCGGGGGAGTTGTGTAGTAGATTGTATGCATTGAGGCTTGCTTGTGTTCCCATTTCGGTTTTTTGAACAAGCCAGCACTCTTTATGGAGCCGGTTATGACAGGATTTTCCGCGAATATTTGCAAACCATATTTGCTGGCTCGCTTATTGATTGCACCCGCAAGTGATTAAATGTTTTATTTTGTTAGGGCTTAATTTTAGGACATTTAATTTTGAATTTATTTAGAATTAGGACTAGAGAAAGTGGTTAGAAAGGTGATTTAATCATTCAACAGTGCAGTGAAGGTCAGATATTTGCGTAAATAAACTTGAATAATTGGTACATAAATAGGTATGTTTATGAAATGAAATGTGTTGACTGTCCCGTACAGGAAGTCCGATATCGGATATTGTTTACAACATTACAACAACTATATTTAAGAGAAGAAGATAATCGGTGAGCAATAGAACGGCGACAAAGCGGAGAGTGCAAGCCGAGATCATGGACTCGGACTCGAGAGGGGAAGGTGGATTAAAACCAGCAACGCCAGGGTCAGAAGAGGTGATTTTTTTGTAATTTAAGTTTAAAAAAGCTGAAGCGAAGGACTTAAAGAGTAAGTACATTTAAATTATTTATTTGGAAGCTGGTCCAAACTCGAGAAGGATGTGAGATCACTCGTGAGGCATTCCAGGAGCTTTTAATTGTAAGGAAGGCGGAAAAGAAGCGTGCGGCAGAGGAAGAACGTCTTAAAGGTCTACGACGCATAGCAGAGATGAAGTCTAGACAGGGAATACATCCTCTTTTTCTTTTCCCAAAAGAGGTGAGCTAGCCGTATATAGGTTAAGTTTACATTAAAATAAAGAATTTTTATTTTGGAATGTCGTTGTTCTCTCCTCTCAGATTTGGACTAATATATTGAGCGAGGTAACTGCAACCGATCGAGCAAATATGGACCAACTGCATCCCGTTTTTCGAGGTTTGATGAATGACCACAAAATTCGGGACATCTGGCTCCCTCTAGTTCTGGAAAGGAACCTTTTGCATAAGCTGGATCGTGACCAATTTTTGGGCCTGCGACTTGTCTCCAAGAGCGTCAGAAATACTGTTGATAAGCTGATTGAGAACCATGTTATTAGTTGTACGAAAAATTTATCTATATTTGCGCCGCATGTGGGTTCTAAACATTTTCGGGCGACTGATAGCAAGGTCGTCTCTGACCAATTTTACGACATACATGCCTTTACAAGGGGACCTATCATCGAAAGACCAAGACGATTCCTTCTAAGGTCGCTAAAGCTCGAATTTTCCTCATTCCGACGTTCAAACAATCTACACCCTTCACAAATATGGTGGGAAGGGACCAAAGAAACACGAGCGCGTCGTTTCCAAAATATACTTTTCTCTTTCAATGAGCAAGCCCTTGAACTGGTGAAGGAAGTTGGCCATCAGATTTTGCATGTCGATCTCCTATTTGAAGATCTGCATGAGCTAGATAGTCTTGGAGTGTCTATTTCCCAAATCTATGGCATTCTTCGAGAGTTTCTTCTGCTCATGCCAAATTTGAAATGGTTGGTCATTTCAATACTTTTGTTTGAGAACACTCTTAGTGCTTCGTGTAAACAGCGAGATTGGATAGCCGACACACAGCTTGCCCTTAACAGGGATCCGGTGCCGAGACTGAATAAATTGGAAAGAGTTGATTGGTGGGGATGGAAAGCCTGTCCAATTTGGAACGCGGTCCTGACAGCAAATCCTCATGTGAAGTATCACAGGTTTGATGGTATATCGGATGGAAGGAATGAGGATGGTTATGCCACTTTTGTCCAATTTGGAACGCGGTCCTGACAGCAAATCCTCATGTGAAGTATCACAGGTTTGATGGTATATCGGATGGAAGGAATGAGGATGGTTATTGTGCCACTTCCTCGGTTCTATCATTAGAACTGGAAGCCGTGAACGCAAGCTTAATGGACCCTTGGAATTTACCTTTACTAAGACAAGTCTCCGAAAACTCCGGCTGGAAACTCAAAGAGTTGGCATTGTGCATGGGTTCAGTTGAAAATGAAATGGATGCAGTTTTTAAATGTCTTCAGAATTTTCCAACTTTGAACGACTTGACCCTTCGCATTAAAAACCCTAAGATAACCGAGCAAATCAATTTCCTTCGACTCCCAAATCTGAAGAATTTCCAGTTTAGATTGGGAAAAGTGATGGAATGGAATGACGAATTTTGTTTCATTTTCTCCCTCCAGTTTCTTTTGCATTGCTCCAAGCTGGAATCATTAATGTGGGTGACTTCTTTTATAGATACAGTGAATGCACGCAATAAAATAACAGAAATGATGGATCTCACTAAAGGGATGATCGACTTCAAAGGAGGATATGAAGATTTGAGTAGATCTAATATTTGGGACGTGTTCCCACACTTAAGATTTGCAGAATTTGAATTTTATGATTTGCTTTTAAAGGAGAATTATTATCGTAGATGTCAATGTCGTAATGTAAATGTTAAATGAACTTATAGCAACTAGACCAAGAGGACCGGTGGTAGTGGGTTCACAATTTATATGTTTATCAGATAGTTTGCCCTAATAGTTAAGAAAAGTCTATGTAGTCTCGTTCTTTATGTGTAACATGACCATGATTTACTGACAGTGTTCGTGTTCTGCCTTCGATGATGTAATTCATCTAGAGCCAAAAGTATGTATTTTTTTTAAAAATATTATTGTATAAAACATTACATTTTTGTATAACATACATTCTTTCATAACAAATATGTATTGTAGTTTTTAAGCAAAAGTTTGTTAAATTCAGATATTCATCATGTATGCTAAGAATCTAGTAATGTTGATATCGGTTTTCCAGGTTTTTCTTGTCTCTTCGTCATAAGTACTGAGTATGTATCAAATTAAATTGTTACATTAAATAAATCTAGTTTTAGTTTGCATGCGATGAACACAATAATACTTTAAATTTACTTTAAACACTTTAATAATACTTTAAATAAAAACTGACAATAGTTTATAAAAAAAACAATCCTCGTTGCTTCATAATCTTATCTTTTACAATAGTCTACTCTAATCAGGCGCATATTCGATTTCGGTAATGGGCTGGAATTAGGTGGAAGCGGCAGAAAGGAAAAGATAATGTTTTGCTTTCATTCCTGGAACATTTGAGTCTCAAAGAGTTGTTACTAAAGTGGAATGAAAAAGTCATGGTCGAATGTACACGTATTATTTATGCGCATACTACTCTATGCTAAATAGGAGGGAGGAACGTTGATGATGCCGGCTTGAAACACCGAAAAGGAACATCTAATGTGCGTGTGCTGCGAATATAGAACAAAAGGAAGGAAGGGAAGGTCAGGAAAATGAAGATTTAGTGAGGCACCATACCAATGTTCTTGGAATACAATCAGTTCAAACCAAATAAATTCCGGGATTCGTAAAAATACGGATGTGTTATTGATGTTGACTTGGTGCATAGAATCGGAGCATTTGGCATCTATTGAACATGACTCAGTACCATAATAATGCAGTGATGAAAGGGATTCGGGTCAAAAGTACCTTTTGCGTAGGAGTTCGAGACAATGATACCTAAATACCTGAAATAATGATACCTCTGTAGTTCGAGGTGAAATGACTCATCGATGCTTTCACTAATTCAATAAGAATGCTCAATTCTAATTTTATATCATTGTCATTTTATTCATTTTTACTGTACAAGTTTCACTTTCGTTGAATTGTCCATTCAGTCATTGTCTCTTGTCTCTTCCTTGTTTACGAATTTCATCCATTTATTCGAAGTAGGTTATGTGTGATCACAAAACATCTTTAAATTGCATTAAACTCAGCATTTTAACTTAAAAAGACGAAACATGTGGACCACTACTAAGTTCAAAGAAAAGGTTAAAGCTGGCATTTCTTTTATTCTTTGCATCATAATATTTCTCGCATCACTTGGGTATTCTGAGACTCCAGAAGAAGTCCACTCCGACTCGGAATATAATGCATTTTGTGATGAAAAGCTTTTCTACAAGCCTTATATCAGGATCATGGAAGGGCGTCACGGCCCCATGATCAAAGATAGTGGACCGGGGTTCATTGAACTCACGGACATGGAGGATCTCTATATCTGCGCGAACGGCTTGTAAGGTGGATTATAGACGCTAGAAGAGAGATGGAATATACTACATTCTGGGGAAATTGAGATTGGGACTACTTTTTTATCGACTTTTCTTTGTTGAATTGAAGGGTCTTCTTCTACTTCAGGATCATTCGAACTTCGAATGGCGAAGTTTATGATGATGCGGTGATGCAATACGCATCTCATTACTGTGGCTTTTTCAATGGAAAGCCTGGACCAGGGATTGACGAAAGGGCTGTCACTGTAATGTTCACTACATGAAAAGGGGAAATTCATAATATGAATTTTTGCATGCAGACATATTAGTGAAATTTGGAGTGTTCAACATTTTTATTATTTAATTTACAGCTTTACGCAATCCTGCTAGTTGGAAATGCGAACGACTACCGTAAGATTTCCATTCAAATGTTCACTGCTCCGTGGTTCAATAGGACTTCTAGAACTACAACCAACTTCACTTCCCTCGCAATCATTAACACCGGAGGCGAGTGCATCCTGCAGAGAGGGAGGGCTAATATAAGGATAAAAGCGAATCCTGCTATTCCAGCGAAGAACTCCAGTAGTGATGCTGCTGATCAAGGGAGTAATTCTGCAGAGACGGACTCAACTGATGAGGAGAAGGACGAGCCATTCATTACAATATGCCGCTTGGATGTAAATATTTTATTGAGGAATCCCAACAATGCCCCTCTGGACACCGAGCTAACAACAACGGAAGAAGCTTTGCTAGCTCTGAAATTATCCGACGCGAGGGAATTACGCTTGAGGGGGTGTTACGAGTATCCTTTGATAGACGCCGTCCAGTTCTTGATAGTTAAAGATAGAATGAACGAGTCAAAGGATAGTCGCAATCGGATTGATGGGGAAAACTCGGAGTTGAATCCGGAGGATGGTTCCACCCTCAAGTTCTGGACTACAGAAAGGCTGGAAAAGTACGGGAGTCCTATAAAGGAGCCGGAAAATTCAAGTTTGGATTCAGAGGTTGAAGCTGCAAATAAGTCGTATCATGAGGAACTTGCAAAGCCTCGTAAATCTCGGGATAAGGAGAAACTTAGAGAGGACAAGGAGGTGTTGGAATTTGCATTGTTTAAACTAAAACTATCAGAATTTTTTGAAAGTTATAAGGTGCTTTATGATTTGGCGAAAGACTACGGGAATAAGTCAGAATCTACCTGGACAGAAGTATATGATGCCATGTTTGATGAAACTGTTCAAGAAATCAGGGCCAACTTCACAAAAAGCCGTGAGAAGCTTGCAGAAATGGACCATGACAAACTGTTTAATCCATACAGCAAAGGCGCACAAAGGAAGATGGAGAAATTGCAGAAGAAGACTGACGAGCTCATGGCTGCGCTCCGAAAGAAAACCTTCGAGATTGCTCCAAAAATTACTAAAGCAGAAATATTTTCAGCAAAGGCGAAGGCATACTTGAAGCTCGCATCTAAGAAAATGGATAGAATACAGAAAATCATACAAGAATTTGAGAAGCACAAGGAAATCCCGCAAAAGTTGATGCATATCATAAATGAGCCACCCATTGTGACGGATATGCTGATCTCGATCAAGAATCCTTCAGGAGAGAACGCCACATCAAAGGATCCCCTACCTTGTTTGACCTTCGCGAGGAAAGCTGGTAAACAAGGCATATAGAAAATCAGAAGGTGAAAATTCAAATTAAGATAAAACTCTTTGAAACTATTTTACTCTTTTCAGATCAGTGTAAAGCTGTAAAGCCCCCCGCAGATCGAGCATGTCACATAGCCATGAACAGTATCGGTGGAGGAGAGGGTGTAGAATGGCCCGGTGGAGTGGTGAACGAGTGGAGGGATGAAGTGTTCGATTTGATGACAAATATATTCCAAAAGGCTTGTCCTCAACTGGAGGGTGGGTTTGCGGAGGCCATAAATCGAATAGTGAGGGGATATTTAATGAGTTAGTTTGCTAAAATAATTAATGCACTTTGCCTATCCACTTAAGACGTGAAATGTGACTTTCCAAATTATTTCAAGAAAAACCTGACGGGGCTGGCATTGGTGTTAATGGTGCAATTCCTGGGGCTCCTTATATTGAACCCATTCTACAAAACTATGTCACCAACTACAAAATCGAAACTGAGACTGATGCATTTCCTCCCCTGAGACCCAAAGATCCTGCAGTTTGGGACCACGTTATTGAAGGCTTGAAAGCGTGCCAAAAGAATGTTAAACCATTAAAGTTTGAATTCTCGGGAATCGGACCAATAAAAGTCACTTTAAATGGACAGGAAGTTCCCATAAATAAAGAGAAGGCGGATATGGAATTCGCATTCAATTGGGCTGTGGATGCAAACTTTAAGATATTTGCTACTGTGCTTGGGTCGTGCTTTAAAGAGTTGGGAAGGGCTCAGGCTGAGCAGTTTTACGAAGGATATTCAGCCGACTTTTTAGATCCAATTCGACCGATTTGGTAAAAAATATCTTAATTCATGAAAAGAAAAGTCTCCTATTTTAGCCATATGTATGTACATGTTTGAAATGAACAATTTAGGCTGAGTAATCGTGACAATGCCATCAATAAAGTGGTTCTGGGAAGGTATATGATGAGCGGAAAAGGAGACTTGTTTGCAAGATACTGCATGGAAAGCAGTTTCATTCAGAGTGGCGAGGAGCAGATGCGACCATTGAGGAAATTATTGGTGAACTCGTACACAGAACCGAACTTCTTTGTTGAGGGGCCTTTAGAAGATACGAGAGGGGAGTACACCCTGAACTTTTAGTTTTAATTCTCGTCTGGTTGTGGTTACATAATATAGTCAATAGTCACTAAGGGCTGAAAAATTAAAGTTAAATGGTATTATTTTTTGAAAAATTATAAATCCCAATAAAGTATTGCCAAGAATGATTGTTTGATTCATCAAATAAAATACATACCTATCCTATGCGCATAGCATACTGGCTGTATGATACAGATACAGCCAATGAGTCAAAGTTTCGTTCACCAGCTTAATTTTGATGACTTTTGAAGACATGAAGGCACTGAGCACTACTGGTACTTCAACTTTAGGTCCTGGACAACCTCGAAAAACACCATCCGCCGCTGCACATAAAAGTCCTTCTTTTCATAGTACACCAAAGAGTGGTGTTCCTTCAGGAAAACCTGCTCAGAAGCCGATTGCTGGAACTGGAGTGAAAAAGACGCCTTCCATAACCGCGCAAAAGAGTCCCTCTTTTCACAACACGCCCAAGAATAATCTTCCTGGCCAGAGACTGAACCCCGCGACTGAGAGCAACCCTGTAGTACAAAAGCCTTCTCCCAATGCCCCACAAAGAGCAACCTCTCGTGTTAGTGCGGCAAAAAGCACTCCTGGAAGTGAAGCCAAAGGGACAGTTTCGCCCCAGGGAAAGCAGAGCTTGTCATCAAAGACCACTCTCGGAGACAAACAACGAGTGTCCTTAAAGCCACTGCGGAGCGGGGCTGGTGCGACCTCCTTTTTTCCTCAAACTGACCAAGATCACCACGAGAAGAAACAGTCGCAATCTTCAGGGCCTAGTGCAAACCCTATAAGGAAATCGATTGCAGCAGCTAAGAATGATAAGACTGATGATTTCATCGTCCATTATTATCGACCACTCCATGCAAAGGCCTCGATAGATTCCCGTCACGAGGAGTATTACAAAACCCATGGATTCCCAAGGAAGCCCAAATACTACCCAAAGTCGAGGCGGTTTAGTGACACGACTGAAACTGACCCGGAATTCGACATGGAACTATTTACAAAGATAAGGGAAGAGTTGAATGCAAGGAACAGTTTTGCCGAGTCTGAGTTCTCTGGAGGAGGCAAACGGGGAAGCTATGAAATTCGTAAGAGAAAAGTTCGAAGGAAAGATGGCAGGGTGCATCCTGAACTCGTTCAAGGTGACGATGACGCTGGCGATTGTGATGACTGCAGCAAAGGAATTACACACACTCTGTGCTGGAAGAATTTTATGGAGTGTGTCAGGTTCGGGGCAACATGATAATATGAATATGATGTACTCTTTCAAGTGGATGAAATTTTTACTAAATATAATTACTATTTTCAAGGTTGATATTTTGTTGCAAGGCTCCAGCAAAAGAATATCAAGAGAACGCCTCTAAAACAACGTCTGGAAAGAAAGGTTCGATTTTAGAGAAATCAGAAGTTTTTTCAACTGAGTCAAAAACGACCGACAGTTCGACAGTGCCTTAGTGCGCTTGGACGAAGTCGTCAACTCTGTTCTGCATGTCATAAAATAGAAGCAATTCACAATGGAAGGATCTTTTGGATCTCTTCGGAAGACAACCACTGAAGTACCTAGTACGGCGATTATGCCTTGGGTACCGTCGCCGCTGAAGGTTTGAACCACACGTCAACGTCACGAAAAGGGGAACCCTAACTTGTATTATGATCTTTGCACTGGACTGAACTGTCTCCCGCGTTGGCAGAATGGAATGGAACTTGGCTCTGGGCAGAGCTTGTGAATTGCTGATGGTGTTTATGACTTGTGTTCAGAATTTCGAACGCGTAGAATCTTCATGTATGCATGATCTGGGCGATTAAAATAAAGTCACAACGAGCGCTTGAACTAAAATTAGTTGTCATCATCTCCGATTATCTGTTTATAAGGTCAGTTTGACTCTCTAAAACTAGAAAGGTAAAATGGAGCTTCTGTTTGCAATATGGAATCGAAACAAGGGTTAATTATTATTTGACGACCCATGGAGGAAAACATATTCACAGTCGACACAGCAAAGTAAAAGAGATAACTGGAATTTTAAATGAAAAACTTGCTTTAATTCAGTTAATTTATATACCTAGATATTTGGTGTTAAAAAATGCAATAAGTACAGTAATAACTTACTCCAAACAAGTTTTCAATAGGTATTTTCAGATAGTACCTGCACCAAGTAAAATTGTTTTCACTTTTCACAGCAGCAGCGGCAACAAACACATTTTGAAAAAAAGTTTATTCATACGACTCAAATATGCCAAGAATTTCAATTGAGTGCAGTACACTGACTATAACAGCAGAGACATGGTGTATTATTAGTACTATGTACATATATTTCATACCAATAACATTATTACTTAGGTTTACAATTCTTTAAAGTGTGTATGAACTTAGGATAAAAAAAATTTCCCTAACTTTTACGAGTCGACTTCCATCGGCGAGGGAACATTATCCGCAGATGCGGAAGGTCCAGGCTTGGCACCAGCAGCTTGTGTACCTAAAAGATGTTTATGTACCATTTCTTCCTTGTTGATCAAGTGCGTGGTTCGCTGGATCAGAGTCATAAGAGTGTTGAGATTGTGAGACCAGTCATTCAACAGCTCACTTGGATCTTTGGCCGCTTGGAAAGACACGATTCCAGAGGGACGATCTATCTTCCCTTGCACTTGTGCTGCGACCACCATGTTACACAAAACTTCTTCCACTTTCTAAAGGTGGTCACGGAAAAGGCCAGAAAAAGAGACAAAAAAGAAAATCATGAATTATGCATTTTCCTCGAAAACAAACAATCTGACTGAATCCCACCAAGACGAAAGTTGCATTATAAATCTAAGGAAAGAAATAGAAAAAAAATATCACGTTCATTTTCGACAAAGTCTATACCTTAACGGGCAAGTCCAACAGTTGCGACATTCTCTCCAAACGCACACGTGTATAGTACTTGGCCATTATGCGGATGTTCTGCAGAAAGACAAACAAAGTTATTTTTCTCTAAAATCATTAAAAAAGCAGGTAGACATTTATATTCTTTGTTTGGGACTTCTTACGTGTTCAACAACGCGTTCCTTCAAACTTTCCCAACGTTTCTCTCCGCTAGGAGTAGCATCAAACACTCCAGTGGTCTCTGTTGGATTTTTTTGACCTTTCAGCTCAGCTTCGTACTGTTGACAGAACTCCTTCCAGTGAATGAGCTCTTGATTTTTAAAAAGCTCAAGGAGGGATCTGTAACAAAAAATAAACAATCATTTTAACTTCATTAAACTTCCGAACAGATTGAGTATTCTCGAGAAAATACGTATCAATACAGCAAAATTAATAGTTTAACGTTTTTACTTGTAAGTGGGAATGTCTTCGATTGCCTTCTCCTCCAACATTCGGTGAAGCAAATCTGATTGTTCATTATCGTACGGGCTGAGAACCAGGTACACAACGGCAGATCTGAGAAAATGCTTCCTATCTGCAATTTCCTCCGGGGTCGGTTCGGCAGGTTGAGAAGTGGAAGCTTCTGTTTCTTTGTCCTTTTCTTTCTTATCCTTATCTTTCTCATTCTTTGCCGGTGGAGGAGCTGCTGACGGCTTGACAAGGATGGCGCGGTAATGACGACAAATAGAAAGGAAATTGCCATCGTGTTGATCCAACTCAATCATCAACCTTCATGAAACAAATCAAAACAACAAAATATGAATTAGCATAAGCAGTCCTAATAGGTATAAACAAACCCCCATCAAAGTGAATGAATAGTTAATTAGAAAGACGGATTTCATACATTAATATAAAAAAATATTAATAAGTCCAAAGTAATCTCAATACGGAAATGCTTTAAAATAGGTAAGTGACTCGACGTACCTTGCCCTCTGAAACGTTGCGCAAGGTTTCAATCAACTCATACTGAAGTTCCTTGTTTGGAAGTTGATCAATATATCCACAAACCTCCTGAACCATCTTTACAACGGCTTGCTTCAACTGACCACGACGCTTTGCAAACAAGGAGATCTGCTCATTGAGAAGCTTGTAGTTCTTTGCTTCGAAGCACAGACGGACGATAGAAATAAGGACTCGGCCAGTGGATATCATGTCACCACCCTGAAGTAATTATAATATTTGTAGTATATAATAATTATAGTATTTAGTATTTGTTTAAAATACGATTACGATAATAAAAAAACATGAATAAAATTCACTTACTGTTCGAGTTTGCTTTTCTAACGCAGCAAGCCCCTCAAGGGCTTCCTCTAGCTTTCCAGACTTGGCCAGAGACTCCAATTGTGGAATTTTCTCGTCACAAGTGGCAGAGAAATCCTCCTCCATTTTCACCACCTCGGCAGTGCCGACTGGTACGGGATCTTTTTCGAGCATTTTGATCTTTTTGGGGATTTACTTTACACGAATCTGAAAAGTGCGAAAAAACAAATGAACATAAAAATAAATTGTGTATTATCAAACATAAAAATAAATTGTGTATTATCAAAGTCAAAATCAGTGCGACAACGCTGTTGTTTGCTATCAAAATCAAATATTTTTAGCAATTAAAAAGTGCAGCAACAATAAATTACTTGGAATTTACAAATTACAATGAACTTTCCAAATTACAAATTACAATGAGTAATTATTTATACATCTATGGAACTTTGACTTTCCATTTTATATAATTTAAGATTAGGTAAAGTATCTGTCGTTTAAATCCCTTATTTCAATAGTTTCTGCAGAAAAAATGCCGGTTATTGTAGACAATTGATTCAATAGAAGGTAGTAGTACTGCCAGAAGCCTAATTAGTTTTCGTTAAACCATAGTCGGAGAGTGGAAGGGACGAATCACAACGAAAGTAAATCATGTTTTAACGTAAAATATTAACATCATAAATAAAAAATAGAACGATTAGTTAAATTTTAAACTGAATTCAAGCAAGCAATTTGCGTAACTTTACTCACCTTAAATAAACCTTTCCTGATCGATGTAATGAAAAAATTAAGTTTTACTAAATAATTTACTACACTTTTTCGACAATTTTAATGGCAGTTGATTGATTATGTGCGTGATAGTTTTTTAAAAATCCAAACAAGACAAACTGAATTCAATACTGTTTGTTTTGATGATGATGACTGTCAAATGATACAAGAGTTTAGATTGAAGATGATGATGAGATGCAGAAAGATGAGAGCAGAATGAAAAGGCAATATTTGAGTTGGCGGGTTTCATCAATCCAAAAGCCTTCTTGTTTGCTCATGAGACAGTTTTCAATGACTCATTCTGTATTCATGTTTTATGTAACGAGAAAAAAAGCAACAAAGTCTTTGAGCCGACCGCGACCGACGCGACGAGCGAGATCCAGTCAGGGAGATAGGGGCAGGGGCAGGTATCATAGTTTCCAAAGGGACCTTGACTTACAATATAATATATAGAACCGCGGACCGCGACCTCAGCCAATACAATAGTCATCTCTTGTGATGCGAACGTTATCATACTAAAAATGGAACTTTGCTTTGGCTAAAAGGATAAATATACACCCATTAAAATTTTGTACGTTTTGTGCTCATTAACTATCCACCATAATTAACACTTAACACCCAATCCAACTCAATTAAGCTACAAAAAAAGCGAGCTTCAGTGATCAAAAGGATCAACTTTTTCTGTTTCTGGCTTAAATGATAACTTTTAAGTGATCGTTGATAGCATTCGTACATTAAGCAATTTAGTGTTTATACGTTTCGCTCCGTATGCAAGTGTACAATAAGTAACAAGGTACTTTTTCGGTGTTCATTTCCATATGATATGATAAGAATGGCTAAGTCTCTTTTTATTCCTTGTTATTCCATTTTTAACCTTAGCTCAGTTAGTATCGCTTGCCCCTTTCTATTCATCATTACGATTACGACGTGGTTTCTTTTACACCATTTTATTCCTTTGGCTCCGTATGCATTTGTACAAAATACGTACTTTATCTTTATCATAAAGGTACTTTTTCTGTAATCATTTGCATACTTAAGATAAGAAGGCTAGGCTAGATTTAATTTCATTTTTAAAATTTAATTTACAACCTTGTGGCTTTTTTCTTTACTCGATAACATTATATAGTTTAAGTAGTCGTGGACATGCACAGTAGCCAATTCATTTCTCCAGAAACCTCTCAAGTCAAGTTGAAGTTTAAATGAAATGAAGGGCAAAGATAACCAAATTAAGCAGTGAAGTAAGTAGTTCATCACAAGGTACTTTTTCGGTGTTCATTTGCATATTTCATATAAAAAGACCCAATTTCTTTTCATTGCTGTTTCTGTACCATTGCCACTTCATTATGTGCAGCCGTAGTAGGTCTTCTTCTTCTTCTAGGTAGTTCTTGAAGAACTCCATAATCTAAAACTAAAACTAACTATAAGTACATCAAGTAGACGCGGACATGCGCAATAGCCTATTCATTTTCTCCGCAACCACTCTCGAGTCAAGTTGGGGGTCAAAATGAAATGAAGAGCAAGGCTAACCAAATTAAGTTGTTTATCGCAAGGTAATTTTTCGTTGTTCATTTGCATATTTAAGATGAAAGGCTCTTGATTTTTACAATTTCCCATAACATTTTTAGTATTCGTCGTCCTTTACTCTATGTGGATAAAGTACTGGTTGAAGTAGAAATGAAGAGCAAGGAAAGTGGAAAGCAAAGCCAACAACATGAAAGCAAAGCAAACTCCAGTAAGCTAGCGCGCATGTGCGTATCATCACAATAGAGAAGTTCGGATTTGTCCTTCTGGCGTGAAAATCCTTCTAGCCTGGCCTTCTAGCTCAATTTATAACATGTGTTTTGTTGCCTATAAGCCAAATCTAGAAGGAAAGTCTTCTGATCCGAACTTCCCTAATATCACATCACAGAAAAGCACACACAATGGGTAATACTTTGGCAAAAGTCGTGCTCTTTTTCGAACTATTTCGGAAGGACTATTTTATATCGACACATAATAGTGTGCGTGTGCGTATTAAATGGACAGGAGGATAGCACTATTTCAAATTTTACGCTTTAAGGTCCGAACTAGTTATTGACTAAATGACTAGCCACCTACTGCGACAGCGTCACTTCGTTGCTTGTCGATAGTCAACACAAATTCTCGACTCAGTCTCAACTCAACAAGTATTAGGCAAACATTTTGCATGCACTATTTTTGCTCAAGTACGAGGTACTTTTTTTAGGCTTTTATAAATAAATTTAGTAATGCCTAAATAATTATTTTTAAAAACAATAATGCCTAATAAAAGTATTTTTGTATGTGTTTTTCGTTTTGTTAAAACTGTGAGTGAGCTCTTTCTTTATCGATGATCATAAAAGGCGATTTCTCAAGTTTGCAATTAACTGAGACCATCAAAAAGGACTTTGAAATAAGTTAAATATGTTTATGAATAAATAAATTAACTTTTTCTTTATAAATTTACAAATGCTTTATAAATTCACATTACTTCACATTGGTAGTGAACGACGTATGGTGGTGGTGGTCTACAACGAAGAATCTTGGCTTCGATAAATTGCCATGAAACCAAGGATGAGAAACTTTTTATTGGCCCTTGATGCGTTTTCCATGTATTAAAACCTCACGAATCATTTGTTCATCTCATGATGAGCGTAAAACATCAAAATAGATGGTACAAGGAGTAGTCTTCCATTTCTGATTTTGTACAGAAAAATTAAATTTAGAACGCTGGATAATAAGCTGTCGGACACATACAAGACACGAAATGGAAAATCAAGTTGACCCAAAACTTTTGCGTGCCGTGAGTACCACACAGAAGATGCTCGGGGAGTTTGTCAGCAAGCCAGTTCTCTCTGATAAGCATTTATCTAAACCTCCATTTCGATTTCTTCATGAAATCATTACGAATGTACGTTCTTAAACAAAGCAATCTATGCAACACAAACATGAGCATCCACATCACATTGCATTGCATCATCGCCTAATCTAAAGATTAGGAAGATTTTTCTTTTATTATTTAAAACATGTATGAATCCGAATTAAGCAAACTTTCCCGATTCCCGATTAAACTTTCGAGTCTGGAATAATTATAAGCATGCAGAAGGTGCAACAGATAATTTCATGTTTTTCTTTCACAGGTCGTTGAAACGACTGGATTTCTAAAAAGCGCTTTAGCTCCAGAAGAATTTAAATACGAAACTTTCAAGGATGTAGAGGAAAAGCGTGCATTTCTCAGGAAAATTATTGATGCTATTGGTTTGAAGATCATAAATTGAAACAACTTTTGACTGCTTTGCTTAATCATATTTTACTTTTTTCAACCAAATGTATTTTCGAATGTTCTTTGATTCATGAAAGAGGTCGCAACTGGCGAAAAATGTGGAGCTAGACCTTCCAAAATTTTAGCTGGGAAGGAAGCAGATAAGACGAATGGATTGCTTCAACTGCTTGCTAAAGGTATCAAAGCAGCCCCAGCCAAAGAAGAATCGCAAAAGAACAAAGAGAAAGATAAGGCTAAAAAGGAATCAGCAACGCAAGAGAGCAGTAAACCGAAATCGAGTGAAGCTTCCAAATCCAAACCGAGCAGTTCTACCACGAAGGTGAAGGAGGAGAGAGCTAAGAGCCAAGCAAGGACTCGTCCAATTAAGAAGCCCAGTACTACTTCAGTGCCCGAGTCGAAGCCAAAGCCCACCAAAAGCCGACATGCATCTGGAACAGCAACCGCTGTAATTGAAAAAAGACCAGGCTCTTCGGGAACAAAGTCGATCCCAGCGAATAAAACAACGGCGACTCCATCAACCAAGAAAGAATCACAGGAATCAATCAAGTCTGCTTCCAGCAACTTGAAATCGTCCTCTTCGACAACGTTGGCTGCGAAAGCGCCAAGTCTGCCGAAAGTTTCGTCGAAGCAAAACTTACTACCCAGGTTAGTAGAAGAAAGAAATCTTTTGCATATTTTTTTAAAAACTAATCACATTACATATGTAGCTAAAGTTAAACATGAAACACTTTAGGAAACCAAGTGCTTCCAAGATAACCTCAACTCCTTCAAAAGACTCAAATACAAGCTTGAAACCAGTTGACACAGCACATTCGCGAGAAAATGTTACCAAGAAAGATTCCAGTGCAGGCGATGGCGGTCTGACGCCTGCTCTTCAGTCATCATCCAAAGAGGATATTCCCCTTCAGCGACCTGTTACAAGAACAAAGTATCGCCAGAAAGATAACAACGAAGAATTCACTAGTGAATCCGTAAATTACGAGGATGGCGATCAGACATTGAGTCAGGAAGAGGAAGAATTAGAAAATACAGTTATCGAGGTGGAGTCTAAGAATGCCCCAGATAACATTCCTCCAAATGATCATGCGAGCAATATAAACGATCCTACCGATTTCCAAAGTAATGCTCGTCAGAATTCTTCGCATTCTCTAAAAGACGAAGAAAATGAGCCCAAATGCCCCACAGATGTTGGAAATCGTGAGCCTGCAAAACAAGTTGGAAATGGTTTGAGTCCTGAGAGAAGTTCTTCTTCCGAGGAGGTCGTTACAGAGCATATGAATCAAAAAATTTCGGAATGGAGAACCAGTACAGCGCGAACAACATCTGAGGAAACACTTCCTAGTCGAAGCTCGAAGCCTTCCCAAGAAAGGATTTGCGAGAACAGTAAAAGTCAGGAGGAATTAGACAGGACATCTGAGGACACGAGGAACTGCGCAGCAGCAACAGCACCAGCGAAAGCAGTCAAGAGTGAAGAAAGTCAGAGTGATCATGATCGTGAATATCAAGCGTTTCCAATGCGGAACAGAACTCAG
>JAHZNI010002276.1:0-24559 GCA_027744415.1 Seira ritae | reverse complement strand
GTACGGACGTACGGACGTACGCTACCACTGACAGCAGGAAAACATAAGTATCTTCGCATAGCTTACGCATAGCGAGATCCTAATAACGAATAGAGTGACGCAGATAATTTGATATCCCACAACAAGGTTAAAAAAAATTATTTGAAAAAATAAGTTTTCCATTTTGTATTTGAAATAGAAATGACGAGATGGACATGGAGACGATGCTGACTATAGTTATTGTAAAATTTTAAAAAATCGTAGCGTCAACATAACAAACTCTGTACATTTAAGCTTAAACAAGAATTTAATTTTTTACAGTTTTTCTTAGAAAATGAATGCCTCTTGTTCTTGTGGTAATGCCTCACTTTCAATTGCTCTTGTTTCACACCCAACTTAGGTACAGTAAAAAAACACAAGATTACGGAGTTTGAGATGGACTCCAAATAGTTAGCAAGCATATAGCAAAGCAAAGAGTCGGAAGATACTTCTGAGATAAATTGCTGCAAAGCAAAAATGTGAGTTTGAAACGATCATTTCTTCCGTTGTGCTATTCTTTCGTTCCATTTTCCCGCACAAGCATGAAAGTTTTATTTAGCTGGAGGAGTCGGGTGGTGAAAAAAATGAAGTGTTAGTGGCATACTTTTCTGGAAAAATTAAATGACATAATAATAAAGAGAAAAGATGTTTATGGTTTCGGAGATAGATCGTTTGATGCGTTCCTCACACCACCACAGTCTTAGATACTTCCAGTTCCAGAGAAGGTTTAATAGAATATATAAGGTCATCCAGAAAAAGCGATATAAATAAAGGTATCGTGAAACAATAATATAGTAAAAGGGTAGGAAACACAAACGCAGAATTACACACCTGTCGTATTACCTAACTGTAAAAAATGTTCAAGGAGTTCTATGATTTTATGGTGGGCAATATAATATATGTACAAGATACGCATCCTCGAAAAAAATGGCCGGGTTCTAGTTCTAGGTCTGGAGAACTAGGCATAGAATCAAAGAAGTAGAACCAGACCAGACAAGATGAGTTACGATACACGAAACTCAAAATGAGAGGAGGCAAGACAGTCAAAGGGAAGTTTATTGAGGGCAAAAGTATTATTACACGGTTTGTTTCTCGCGTATATTATCTGGAAGACAGAGAGGAAGAGTTGAAAAGGGGAAAAAAGTTAAAAAAAAGAAAGGAATTTTCTTCTTGCTCTAAATATTTTTTTTCTTGAATGTTAGAAGGTGGCTTGTGCTATTACTATTACATTTTACTGGGGTGGTGATGGTGGTAGTGGGAAACCGCAACAAGCAATAATATGACAAGTAAGTTGTTAAGCCAGAGAATAAGGCTACCGCATAAAACAGAGTCCAGAACTAGATGGGGGCAAGAGGTAAAGATATGATCTTATTTTTATCTTTTCATTAGTTTAAAGAGACTCTAGTGTTATGTTGTAGTACTTTTCAGGGTTTTTCAAACAAACTGCAACATATTTCTAGAGTCGTGTTTCAGTACATTAATTATACCCTACTTAAAAAAAATGTGCGAGTGTTAGAAAAAGAAGAAGAAGAACGAGCTCGTGAAGTGACGGTGAAGATGAAAAAGGTAAAAGGAAAGGGATAGGATGGGATAAGACTAAGACTATCTTTTTTTGTAAAGCTAACAGCTAAGACTATGCAATTTACCATTAAAACGGGATTTCTCTCTCTTTTTCTAAGAAATCGTAAAGACCTAAAACACTCATTATCCAAAACAAACAAGGGAGTGCACAAAACGTAATAAGCAAGCAAGCACACAAAGGATCAACTGGAAAGGAAAGAGGGAGACTATATTTATAATACCTCTGTATTTACTACTGCATAATTTCGCAGGGTGAAACAAAAACTGCACAAACGAAGGCAAACATAATCATTCTCATCAAGAACATCGTCCTCCTACGAGGACTTAACAGGGAGACACCCCTTTTCGCCTTTTCTTTTCCGAGAAGGATTTTCGCTTTTGAAGTCATCTTATTAACTAGTATTGTTTTTATCTTCTTTATGTTTCCTTCACTATTTTTGCTACTTCAAATAAAATCGGAAGGGAAATTAAGGGATGTACGTATACTTGCTATAAAGCAGACCGTCGTAGTCGTCGTCGTCTCGAGGAGAAGAAGAGAAAGAAAATTGAGTGAGCAGAAAGAGAAAGAAAAAAAAAGACTCAGAGAAAAGATTATGTTTGCATTATAAGCTCAAAATTACTTTGGCAGTCGGGCCATGCTTTTTATGCTTCGAGATGACTTCAGAAAGTTTAAACTAGTTGTCTAACTTCAGCTTTCTCTGACTCTTTCTCTCTCTCGAGCCAGCGCAAAATCGGGGTTTTAAATGTTTGCGAAGAGGAGTGGAGGGGAAAGAGAACTTGGTACAGTGCATTCCAACTCTTTCTTCCTGCCATTGCTCTGGCATTGATGATGAGGATGATGACAATGTTATTGCAATGCCGCCACCAACAACGCTTTAGACTGATGCCTTAAAATCTGAAGAGCCAGAGTCTAGTAGAATTTTTTGTTGGGGAATTCTTGATTTCTCTCTCACCATATAAATAGTACAGGAACTGCAGAAAGTTCGTCGAAGCCAGTTGATCCCTCGATGATGCAATGCATCGAATTGTTAAATCGCATAACAAAAAAACTTCGTTCTTCATAACGAAAAATAAGTTGCACCATAAGTCATATAGTTTAAACGTAGAGTGAGGGCCCAATTAATAAAAATTGACTTTTTTAGTTTTTTTCTGACGTTTCATAAAATTGACGAAATACTTTTAAGTTTTTCGATTAAGTAGTCGAAAAATCAACATGACTAATTTTTGATAGATTGCAGCCTAAATCAGAAAAGGTTTTGCAATTTTAATTACAAGTTCTATTTACCTTTATCGGCGAATGCCATCCCTTAACCAGTTCGTCACCCTTTTCAAATGCAACCTGCGTTGAAGTACATGGATCGGCATTTGTCGAAAATACAAACAATCTAAGGAGACCGCTCTTGTTTCAATTTACTACTACATATTCTATTCTACTAATTCCTACTTTTATTACATCCTGATTTTGCTTAACGATGAAAACTAGAGTCACGAGCAGAAAAACTTGATAGATGTAACTTAAAACATAAAGCTAGTTCATGATCGTGATCGTTACTCAGTCAGTTTCACTGGCTAAATCCGGATAGAACATGAACATTGCTTACTACTTTCTCCTCAACCTCTATTCACTCACTCACTTTCTCCAGAACATTCCAAGCATGCATGCTCTAGCCCTGATCATGCATTCAATTTCAACTGTTTGTTTGCCATGCCTCATCATCATGATCATCATTATCCTCCACTTGAGTTCTTCTTTGTCGGTCTCTATCTATCATCCACTGCGAAATAAATGCGTANTGCCATGCCTCATCATCATGATCATCATTATCCTCCACTTGAGTTCTTCTTTGTCGGTCTCTATCTATCATCCACTGCGAAATAAATGCGTAGAGAAAGAGATAAATATGTAGATAGCGGTGGATAAATAGATGCATCCAAACACGACTCGACTAGGAGCATAGAGCAAACAACGATGATGATCATGATGGAATTAAATTTTTTTGTCAACGACAACGAATGTACCTACTCTACGTCTACGATAGGACAAAATCACAGCATCATCTTTTACTATTTCACTCGCACAGAAATCTATGTATTCATTTCCTCTCCACCACAGCTTAAAATTCATTTCTTCCCTCTCATTTTCCAGGAAGATTTTTTTTTGTCAAACTGATTTTCTCTATGAAATAGTGTCTTTATCAAGCCAGCAATAACAAGAGGCTTTTTTATGGTTTGACCATGCAAATATGCTAATGAATACGACCGAGCGACTGAAGGAGGGAAAGTACCTGCATATATGCATGTATAGTATAGGCATGTTCTTTTACTTGTAAAGTAGCTCCCCACTAAGCTTTTGATTCGCTTTCTTCTCGAGTTCCCAAATGGGCACAACATCTGACTTCAAAAAGTAAAATCATTAAAATTTTGTTGAAGAACCACAAAAACTCGGGAGATCGCTATTAACTCTAGCACTTTTCCCAGCACGGCTCATCTCAATTGGGAAATAATATTTTCGCTTTTGTTGCTTCAAACAAAAACAACAACGCACTTACGATTCGATTGTCTGACGAAACTCAACAAAAAAACTTTCGAATTAATGATGACGATGACTGGATGGCAAAATATAATAAAAGACAAGCAATAACGTCCTCCGCAGCCTGCCTCTCTCCGTGTAACCAATGTATTCAATGAGCGTTTACCAAAGTAGGATGAGCAGGCGGCAAAACAATGTGACCGAACAACCTATCAAACTAAAAAAGGGGACGCAAAATATTTGAAACTTTTTTTTCCTTTTGTGGATCATTTCATGTGGAATGATCTGTTTCAAATGGGAACAAACTACTACAATTTTAACTTTACTAATTTATTTCTTTCTGACAAGGACAAATTCCTAACTAGTGAAAATTTCGTGATAGTAGTATAATACCACCCTTGTCGTGATAATGAATATTTAATTAAAAAAATACCTTTGCAATTATCTATCAAGCATCAGCGATGCATTACATATTAACGTTCGATGAATTTTACCATTTGGACCAATAACTTTTATACTATTCAATTCTCGTAACATGCAATTATGATGACGATGACGCATTTTGCTTATTAAAATTTGTGCCCATTCCATCTTCTCATTTAGCTTTAGATATATTTTTAAATAGTACTAGGGGAATGTTGAAGCTGAAACATTTATTCAAAACGTGGCAACGTAACCCAGTATAAAGCGTTGAAAACGAAAGCAATAAGCATTTCGTGTTGAAAGGAAGGAAATAGGCAAAAAAAGAAACAATATAATGGCTGTAATCATAAAAGAAAGCACAACACAACATCTTATCTTTCTCGTCCTTCCCATTTCGTAATAAGGAGCCGTTTCGTCTTCCTCCAGCCAAATCAAATCTAGCGAAGCCAAAACGGGACAGGAGAAGAATACTACTTTTCCCCAACACTACATTATTTTTTTGTACCGTCTCTACATCCCTCCTTCTCTCCTTTCATTTTGTTTGCCATTTTTTTTGTAGTAGATGAACTTGTGACTTCTTACTAACTTAGCGGAGCGAGGGAAAGTGCAGAAGGAAGGAGAAAATTCGAAATTATTTCAACTGGTAAACTTACATAAACATTCAAAATTCATTCGCGTACCTATCTATGTACCTTCTACGTGCGTGCGAGAACATTACCCGCAGCTCCAACCATCGCCAAGCTCAGGATCTTCGAGATCTGAGGGAGGACAAGCCCGACCAGAGAAAACGCAACAGCCCAGGAGCCAACAATTCTCATATAAAAGCCCATTTCAGTTTTGCAAGATACTTTCTCCGTTTTCATAATACTGGTTTACACGAAAGCAGGGAAAGGTTCTGAGAGGAAAACGAGGAAGTTATATTTCATCACTAAATATGCCGGATTTAACTTCTCCTTTGTAAGCCAGCGTACAACAAAAACAGAGGAGTGAGTAAAGTCATATCAAATTTGATTCGAGAGAAAAAAAATTTACCATCGCCTCTATGCTTGCTCTAAACTTTCACTCGTTTTAAAATTTATTATTTTTTGTCAGATTTTTTAAAGGGAATAATATAATACCCATCCTCTCTTTCCCTTTTTGTTTGTGCAAATGCCATACTTATATAGACGAAATACGAAATAGGATAGTTTGGGAAATAAAGGGATCGCGTAGTCTTTTGCTAGCGAAAAAGAAAGCCTATATGCATAATATCATATCATAGGGAGGGAGTAGGATATTTACCAACACATTATCATCATTATGACTTCTTATTATTATGGCCGTTATTATTGTGAAAGCATTCCCAACAATAAAGCACGAGTTCTCCTGCCACGCCATTCCATGTTTTCCTATTCATTCATTCATTCCGCCACGAGAACATCATTTCAGACCAGGCCAGACCAGACCAGCAGCATCACACAGTCAGGAACTAAAAATACTCTCATATTTTATTCTGTAATGGGGAAAATTCATTTGTAGCAGAGCAGTTCAAACAATGGTCGTGTAGTAGTTTACTAGTGGTAGCGGAGGAGGAAATACAGTTGTTTGTATAGGTATGTATATGTGCCATAATTTGGAGGAATTTGAGTTGTGTACAAGCGGTAGCGGTACATATTATTATGCACGCAAAAAAATAAAATATTATGCTTTTGCGGAGAAACGAAATTCTTCTCTACCTTTGCATTTTATTAAACAAGCGGTAAGTACATTCATTCATCTCTCAAGTCACTTACTCTCACTCCTCCTTCATCTTCCTCTGATTCCTCTGTGACTATGTGGTGGCTAACAAAACACCACAAAACGGGAATGAGGGGGAGTCTTGCTGGAGGAGTATGAATAGAGAGATGAATGAGTAAGATCATGCTCACCACACCACCATGGATATACTTAATATAGACATAGTCTCTTCTTTTTTTTGCACTTTAGCTTAACAATGCTATAAAAATTATAGCTCACATCTCCTACCTGCAGGTGTACGACGGAGGACATGATGCATCCTATTCAAAGTCATAACTATTTTTATAATCATCGTATCATTTCCTGACATCATTTTTCTTACTACTATTATTATCATGTCTCTTTGTTTGGCATGCATAATAAGGAAATTTCGCAGAAAAATAATATTAAGCTGGAAATATTTCGACGTTCCGAAAATCTCAAGGAAAATCACGTCCACCACTACCACTACTGCAGTAGTAAGTACTACAAACTTTATATAATACTAGGTATGTCTTTATCGTGAAACTTATGATATTCCCAACCAAAAGATGCTTTCCGTACGTCCACCCACATCCGCATCCGCATGATGCAGATTCCATATTACGGGTTGCAGCCTCAGCAGCAGCAGAGCACAGCATACGATATGATCTTTAGAGTGCCGACTCTTTACTTTAAAGCTCAGGTACTCACTCTCATTTTCCAAGAAAGAAAGATAGATGAAAACTTTTTTTTCGCGAAATAATAGTCCCGCTGGTATGCCTGTCCTGTCAGGGTGCCACAAAGACATGCTTTGTGTTCCTGGATAAATACTTACTGTTCCTGTCACAATAAATGATTAAGCTTTCTCCTTATCATTCCAAGTAGAAATAGTAGTACCGCTGCCGCTGCGGATACACTACACTGGCGAATTCCTCCTCTCAGTCCGGCTAATATTTAGATATTAGGCCTGCACCAACACCGTTATCATTTCAATTTTCAGCACTTGCTACAGCTACATTGAAAAACCTCAGAATGACAATGCGCTCGGCATCTAATAGATACTTTGCATGGAATGTATGCAAAATCGGAGTAAATTACGATAGTATGCAGCGTTTACTAATGCTGCTACTGCTGCAGGTTGCAGATTGTAATTGAAAATTTGCACGGGAACGCGCTAGCTTCCGTGACAAATTAGAATGGAAAATTTGGCTATTCGATTGGGCCCCATTCAAGTTCATATCGTATTGAATCGGAGTCTGCGAAAATAAGATTCATATTTTAGTTGGATTGCTTCCCACAATTTTTTTTCCTCCTTCCGTACCGCGCCTGCCAGACATTTTCAATGAGAGTGGTGTGATAGGAGTGCGCGAGCTATAGACGATCGTTTAATAATTCTCTCGCAGATGACGATTCAATTCTTCCTTCTCACATTTGCACGATCCAATTTAATTTTGACCATGGCTGCTGCCGCCGTCCGTCCCATCATATCATCACATTCTATTTTGGAAACCCGTCGTTATTTACGGCCTTGGATTATACATGCTCAAACAAACAAATTGAAAGCGCCAGCCTGGATGGATATGGATGAAGAGGTAAAAACAGGAGACGGGAACGTAAATGATATTGGGAGACACACGCTTTCACATAACTTCTACCTCATTCCTCTCTTTCGTCTCCTCAATTATTTTACTATTAGTTTGACATTCAATTTGCTCCACCATCTTTCCACCGTCCTTGTGATGTGAATGTCACATTTTCATTCAGGCTCGCACCACCGTTGAAGACTGTAAGTAAGTTCGTAAGTTACCCCTGTGCCGATCCTAATAAAAGTTCTTTATTACATTTCTCCTTCTTTACCAAATACTCTTCTTATGTCTGTATTATTGTATAGCTTCTTAAGGAAAAAATGCGTGTATGCGTATGTGGAGGAAATACATCCAAAGAGGAATGTGCTGAGAGTTAACTCTTTTTGATTTCTATAAGCTCATTCAAGATATAATATGATTTCCATCTGGGCTTCTCCTCTCACCACTTATTTTTCTCCAGCTGTCGCATATCATCTCTTAAGCCACGCAGCAACACGCATATCTCCTCCAACGACTTATTTCTTTCCTCCCTAAAGTCTAAAATGCAAACTCCCTTCTGCTAAGCAATTCCCATCAAAATGAAATCTTTCATTGAAGGCTTCTTCATAAGGAAAAAAAGAATCCGCCGCATTCCGCAGAATATATTTTTTGCTCATCTCTCTTCTTTCTCGGTTTGCAATGCCTCTCGATTTACTTATTTCCGTCCTCAGCCTTTGTACGTGTTCAACTGACTTACGTACCACAAAAGAATAAAGATGATCATGGTAGTATGGTGATGAGGTTGACGATAGCGATGATGAGGAAGGAGGTTTTTATGGAAAATGTTATTATTTAATATAAGGGAAATAGCACTTTGCTCACATCAACATCATCATCTTCTTCTTCTTCGTCTACTTGCGAGAAGGAAAAAAGGAAAGTCTCTATTATCGTTAACCTTTCCCATCGGGAAGTAGATTTTTTAGTGGATTTTTTAAAGAAAAGAGTGAAAAAAAGTTCTTTCCTCTAACCCACGCACTACGCGAGTGAGTGAGCAGAGCAGTTACTTACTTTACAATCTCGGGAAGGATGAGTGCGGAAAATCGCCATAATAATATCATATTCATATGCTGCTGGCTGACTCCTCAAAATTCATTTATAGCAAACATTTTCAATCCAATTCAATCCACTTTTCATCGCTCTTTTTTTGTCTCTTAAAAGTTAAGTGATAAGTGAAAGCCATGGGGCTTCCTTCACTTCGGATAATGGCGTAACAAGACTAGTAGAAGATGTCAGGGAACGGAAGAGATTGAATAAATTCTTTCAGATTCCATTTCTTTCAAATTATATATATATATTTTTTTACAACCGGAGCAATTTTTATAATTCACTGAAAATGAAAAGCCAGAGAGGAAATGGTTTAAAATGTGAGCAATCATACAAATAAAATGGGGTAGATTTGGACCATAAAAAGTATGTAAGTTTTTAAAGGCTTTCCAAAGATGAATATATGTACCATACATGCTTATATTATGACCTCCAGATTTTTCTTATGACATCATTGCCACTTCATGTATGTATGTAGCACTTAAGTAAACTATTAAATGTAGAGAAAAAAGCGAGCATGAGCACTCTCAAATTAATTGACCGAAAAACAACTCACCTCGAAGGCTCGTGGTCGAGTCTGGGTTCACCTCTGAGCAGTAGTGTAAAGGAGGAGATTCCACCGTGCAGTAGTCACCTTTCCGTCCATTCAATTTCCTACAGGTAACGCGAAATCCGCCTTTCTTAGGGATTTTCGTGCAGGATGAAAAGCGCTTTCCAACACCCACCAAGCGAATGTCGCCCACAGATACGGTGTCCTAAGAAAAAGGATATTGAATTCATGTGTGAGCATGTGTGAAAACTATAATGAAGTCGGACTAAAGGATTACATTTCTTTCTTGGAATATCTAGCCATTACCTAAATTAAACAATGACGCTATTTTCTCTCTACAAGTTTCATAAAACAGGATTTTTTCTTCGTAGATGAAAAATGTAATGGAAACCTAGCTCTTGCAGACCTAAGCAACTTAAGAAAGGAATCCCAAAAACAATGACGAAGGAAGATTTGAGACTAGTCCTGTCCCAGCACGTTTAAAATGTTTTGTACAAGAATCCAAACCCGAATTTTACTAAGCACCAGCAGACAAACTCTGTTCGTCAAAGTTTTATCACTTTTGTTTATTTGAATTTGCATTGACAAGGAAAAGTAGTGAAAAAAGCTGCGGGCTGGCTGCTTGGAGTGAATAACTCGAATAACTTTCCAAAACGAGAAGAGTTATTATTAGCTTCACAATTTATTAAATTTTACCAGGCAACCTAGTTTTCAATAAGTCTTCCTTAATAATGTTATTGTTGGCCTGTGTTCTCCGCTGCCAGCACAAATTTTAAATTACAACAGAAACTAAATGAATAAATTCTGCGTGCAAATAGCATGGAGCTATGTATGTTGCAAATAAGTTTTCCAAATTGTTCTCTCGATTATTCCTTGAAACAAATCTTGCGTTTATTAAATTTCAAAAATAAAAACAAAAACTGGTTGTTGGATGTATGGTTGTACTGTCAAACAATGACACAAATATATTTTGTTCCGTATGGGGCTTCGATGTATGTAACTACTTAAAAAATTTTCATGCAAATTTCCGCATCCATTATTAAACGACCCTTGTTTGGAATATGAACCCAGATTATCATTCTAGGAAACCAGAATTTGTATTTGTAAAATGAAATACAACTCCAGTTTCTACAGCCATATTCTAATTTTTGTCTAACTAAACTAAACTGACTCTGTTTCACTATTTTCACAAATTTACTTTCTCTTTTCTCATGAGAGTAAGCAAACTTAATTAAAAGAAATCAGACCAGACCAGCTTTTTTCAAAAACAGACGGAAGTGCAATAAGTTTCCCGAAACTTAAAAAAAAAATGAATTAATGAATTACACGTGTGTAATATATGTATGCCTAGTCATGAAACATGCAAATAAAAACTCATGCCATTTTTTTTTGTTTTCACAAACCTGGTATTGGATTTCATTTCCTTGAAGTGGTTCGAGACGCAGTTGAAATTTGCCAGAGTGGTTCAGATACACCATGATATTGTACGAGACCCATCCTCCTTGGGGGATTTCTCTTGGTCCTTCCAGAAGTACAGATATCCCACCACCTGTTTCACCCCGAGCCCGAGCATCTCGTTCCTATTCCGAGAAGGAAAATAAATTACATGGATGAAGCACAGGACTTTCCCTGAGCTTATTTTTAATACTGAAAATTCATCCTAATTGTTAGGGGAAAATGCAGTATTCATTTATCACAACTACAACACGCGTTGCATGAAAAAAAAAGTTTGCTAACTAATTAAGTGAGAGGAAGGCTAGCACAAGCACAAGAGGAAAAAAAACATGTTAACCTTGTTAGTTGCTTAATAAGCCCTGTACATACTTAATATGACATGGTACCTGTCTCCCTGTCACTTTCCCTCTGTAAATTTTTTAATATCTCCTAATTTTCAGAGATAATAATGGGCACTGCCTAAGCTTCTTTCTGATGAACGAGTGCATGCATAAAAAGTGAAGGTTTAAAAAATGACTAATCTCCTTCACTTTTCCCCAGTATATATTTTCAGCTTTTAAGTAAACAAGAGAAGGCAGGCTAACTTTTTTTCCAGTTGGGAGAGGAAAAAAAATCTTGATGCCAACACCTACATGCATACTACGTACATAGTACATACGCCTACCTACCTAATAACAATCTAGTAATACGTTCCCAATTACCACGATTACTATTTCAAGGCAGATGAGCGGTTCTTTCAAGCTTGAAAGAAAACTTTCCTGCTTTGAGTGAGCGACTGCTGCTCCTGTCATGTCACTCTTTCTCAAACGCCCTTAGATGTAAGTGGAGAGGAGAGTTTTACTTTTGACGCCGACGCGTTTCTTTTCCCTAGGATTGGCGCTCAGCTGTTTTTATTAATCCAAGTCGTCGTTGACAAGACCTGACCTGAGCGTACTTCAGGTTTATTAAGAGACGTGTCAAGTCATTTCTAATGGTAATCTGAGGTTTGTGTGTCTTTTTAAAACTTGTAAAATAGGTAGTTTCTCCTACATACAGATATGTAACATGTGAAAATATTGTAAACCTTAAACCAACAATTAAAGTCGGGCTTTGCATGAAGATAGGATTCGTTAATTCTAAATTGTACTTGTATTTTAAATTTTCAGGTATTGAAAAATTGGAGTTTGATCTCAGTTCTCAAATACTGGGGAGGGCCTTTTTCCTATTCTCCAATAGTGGTATTTTAGGCTATTGAGTGAGAAGGGTAGCCTTTTCTGGGAATGGGAGTTGAACACAGATGCTTGGCATTGCATGAATTAATACGAAGTCGCTTTGCATACTTTACGAGCCAATCTTACCATCGGAAGTTCTGTACAATAGAGTTAACACACCGAGAGCCGAGAGCTAATCCATATTGGTCTTTGGCAAGAGATAAAAGATCCTGTTAATTTGCTAGAAATTCGAAAGAAGTCCTTCGTTTTCAAAGAAATTAAAAAGTGAAAGCATAAAATAATATATAGGATAACATCTGGCTGATAGCGATGGCATTTATATTATCCTGGAGTATCATAATACCATTTTCTAATGAGAATTGCGATTGTTTCCGGCCAATCAGAAAGAACAGAGCTCATTAACTTCATAATCATCATCGTTTCACTTCCTCCGATTGACACGCATATCTCCTGAAAAAAATACTCGTCTCATGGAAGTAAAAGGACATCAGAAACATTTATTTTCGATTAGAAAAGAGGGCATGAGCAATCAATTGAATTCCCCATTAAAAATCCTTTAGTCGGCTTTACTTTCTCTGGCATCAGACGATGCAGGGATAAACAAGAGAGTCCTTTTCGGGTTTCCCTCTTCCGACATCATAACTGCTCATTTTTATAGTAAGCTGATTTTCTCCAGAAAGTACTTGAGAAGAGATCAAAGAAAATCTCGTAATAGCTTTGAAGAAGTCTTACTTCGCCCCAGTGCTGCATTCCTTCTTTATTCCGCAACCTTCTCTTTAAGTGCTTCCGCACAAATGTGTTTATTTGTAAGAAAGGATCGTATTGAATTTCAGACTAAAATGTAATGCATTAAAATGGAATATGATTTGACTCGAAGACGAAAAAAAAATCCCATTTGGAGGTGGTGTTCGGTTACAAAATTTTGCTTTAACATCCACATTTTCCCAATACGTCGTTTTCCACCAGCTTTTAAAAATCCGTGAAAACTGCATGGATTTCCTTCCAACTCAAGTCAGCCCGCTAACTTTTCGCGTTCATCAAAAGAAACTCGATAAAAAGCTTGTAAGAAGTGGCAGTCAAGTTTATGCGTAATTTCTTACATAAATAAACTCGAGCATTTTCTCCATTCCTGTTGACTTTGCAACCTGATACTGTTTGTGTTTGGTGGGAAGACACAAGTTGAATGACTCATGTTGTCTTCTGTCGTGTCGAATGGTAAAAATGAGTGCCTCTTGGCAAAGAAAAGGGATAAAGAAAAGTGAGCGTTACTTAACTTTCTCCCTTGCTGCCTGGAACCCTGAGAACCAGCAACAGAAACCTATCCACTTGACTCTTGCCAACTTCTTGAAGAATCACTGAGAGGTGTACTTCTTACTTTTCGCAGAGTAAATGTATGCGTAAATCACAACAAAATTTCTTCGTCATCTTAAAACTCTTTTATCATCATCCCTTTTATGCCTTCCTGGATCGCTACATACTTACAAGGTGGAGATGAAGAAATGAGCTTAATTCTCTAGTAGCTTTCACCAAAAAGAAGAAGAATAATAACAAGTTTTTTACTACCAGCTTTTAGGTCAAAACGCTCAAGTGTCCTGATGTCACGACGTGTGTGTGTGTGTGGTAAATTGTGCAAAAAAAAGAACTTTTCAACGTCGTCCTCGACTATGATGATGATGACAACGTTTTTCCTCTCTCTAAGGCAAATAAAAGAGTTGCAAAACTTGTAATATCTGTTCAGATATGATGCATAGTCTTTCCCACTTCTCGCTTTTATTTAAGTTTATGTCTAACATTACAAAGTAAATTTCAACAGTGTTCCTTCATGTCACGTGAGAATCCTTTCCTGTAGTAGTATATATTATATATATTTTTACTATTTGCTCCCTCCATATGTGTTTTCCCGTGCCCTTGTCTCTCTCTCTCCTCTCATGATGATGAAGACTAAAGCTTAGCTGGAAAAGTAAACTTTCCTATGCTATGATAATAATAATAGTGCGAAAATTTCCCCGTGTACATAGTATAATTTAGGAGCGCTTCCCTACCAAAAATGGCTGCTTTATTAGAAGGAAAGAAAAAAAGTGGTGCTTTTGGGCACAACAAGCCACTTTTATGACATGTTTTCATCGTTGAGAATGTACTTGTTTCTTTTGTCGAGGAGAAGTCTTTCTCTCTCTGTTCATGTTGGCCCTTGTATGAAATTTTCCTTGCTCTTTCACAGTTCCAAAAAAACTAACTTACTCAGACAGAGAAACATACTACTCGCGTTCCCCGACTGAAACATTCAGCAAGAGCATTAAACACACCAGATGTGTAGTAAATTTTTCGACATTGATTCATTAGAATCTCCTCTATTTTCATTTCCTCTTTGGCTTGTCCCACATCGGCAATAACATCATGTGAGTCGGGCTCAACAGTGAAAACGAACTGAACGAATGCGTACTTACTTTAGATGTATGTATGTATGTAGTACAGCAGGAAGCGGAAAATTAACGCGGGAAGTAAACAAGCTTGCCCTCCTCTGTCTCACTTTTCTTTCTCTCATTCAATCTTGGTATGAAAAATATGCTGCCATGATTCACTCGAGATGTGACTTGATTCTCCTGAATTGAGATCTCTTCTACCATGATTTCTCCATCTGGTATGGGAAACTTTTCCCGGGAAAAAATTCATTTTTAAGAGTGGAAATCCGATTCTGATTTTTTTTCGACAAGTCAGCACCTGAATCTACCTGACTTTGATAGAACTATCAAGTTAATTAACGGCTATGCGGCTGTTTTCCATCCCTATTAAATTCCTTGAATTGAACACAGTAGTGGAATCAGCAGGACAACCATCTCATACTTAAGCCAACGTTGGAAGGATCCATTTCATGTAATGCCTATTATAATTATGTGGCCTCCTCACTTGCAAATTGTGAAATTAGCGAAAATTGGATTTTGCTTCACTAGTACTTATGTAGGTCTATAATTCAGTTTCACTTTTCCGTCTGCAGTCTAGATGTCTTTTTCCTCTTCCACAAAATGAAATGGACTTTAACTCGGAAACGACGGCGATGATGACGATGATAATGCCTGTGTTGCCCGAGGCAACTAGTCTGGCAGAAAAAAATTGGGCTGTCTTGTGTCACTGCCATGCTCATTCAGTTGCGGAACAATGGAAACGGAAAGCAAGGCTCTGACAAATGCATTCGCCTTCGTATGTACGTCATTCCAGTACTTATGTAGGTACTAAACATGTTGGAAAAGCAACGTGGTTTAAAGTTTAAACCGTGTCCGACTCACAGAAAGTAAACGCAACTAAAAGCATTTGGAAAATGAAGAATTTGTAATGACGAAATGCGAGAGATTTTTTTAAATGGGTAAATATTGCTCAGCATTTTATTTTAATGAAATTAAGGATAAGGTAATGGTTTGATCATAATTTGCTTTAAGCGCAAGGATTTGTGATATTTACTATTTTCCTTGACCTTGTATACCACCATGTTACCTCACAATTCCTAAAACTCTTTGGAAATAAAAACTAAAGCTCTTAAATCAACCAGCATTATTTGATTTTCCAAACGTCCAATAAAAACAGGTTTATAGTGATCTCTCACGGCGCGAATAAATCATTTCAAGACTAAGATTATTATATAATACAGGTCTTTTGAAAAATATGAAACTTTAGATAAATTCATATATGAATGGGCGAAACGGGGAGAAATCGCATCATGGCATCATTATTATACCATGGACTAACCAACCCACACGAGTGAAACTGTTTACCTAAAATGTGAACAACAACATCATGGAAGCGAATCATTAGCTTTTGTTTGCGATTGCGATTCAGTGAAATACTCCAAGTCGAAAGATGGTAGATCATAATACTTATATTTCCAGAGACTAGAATGATTCTGCTTATCCAAGCATTTTTCCCCTGATAAAGCCAATTTAGAACCTCGTTTCGGAGAGTTAATGGAAATGGAACGCAGCAAACTATATGTGCTACGTCGTGACGCTAACGAGGAATGAAGAAAGAGACCTACATAAGCATAAGGCAATAGAATTTCAGAGAGGGGAAGATTTCTACGGGCGACTTTTTACTGTTTTGAAATGTTCATACACGATCATTTCCCTCATAAACTAAATCTTAAAATGGAACAATTTGTAAAGGGTTTAAGGCAACTGATTTTGTCCGTAAGCTTCCCTTCTTCCCAACCTGATTCTATTTTAATTGTTTTCCAAAAAAATGATTCCAAAATCCCAAATTATCCGGAAAAAAATAGTTAAGTAATACATACCTGAGTTTGAGATTCATTGACTTTCTGCTTTCCACTCGCCTCCCCATTATTGATTTGTTGTGCAGATCTTCCAACGACGCTGTCATTAGCGCCAGGGGAGTAGGTAACAGGGAGCAAGATGAGTGCTGTAAATGTTTTCTTGAACTCTTCTTGATACATAGACGCCTTCACACTTTTATTCTCCATCCCATCCTCACTGTTTCTACTTGTGTAGATATCAACACGTTTTGGAGTAATGACACCATTGTCATCATCACCCACCCCATCAATGTCAACATCACGTCCCTTACTTTCTTCTTTCGCCTTAATCTCCCCCTCGTTGTTCACACCGTCTAACTTTTGAGATGTTAATGTCTGTTCTAAGTACTTCGCACCTTGTTCCCCGCTGAATAGATTGATGAACGCACAAATCGGCACTGGAAATACGTTGGACTGTCGTTGTTTCACTTTTCGCGTTGTCTCCTCAAAAGTCGAGGGAGAACTTTTCAAATCAGCCGGATCACCACGGTCCTTTCCTGAAACAACAGGCATGAAGTCCACACTGTGTCCACGGTTATTCTCCTGGTGAACTTTACTTTCTCCCTGGGTAGACGATGTGAGGGGCGTTCTGTTCACACTACTTTTGAGTATGCCAGACATGGTGCGTCCACTTCCGGTATTGGCCACATCTTGCAAATTTATCGCGGACACTTCGAATTCGACATAGATCTCACCATTTCTCTGGTGATAATTGTCCTTCGCGCTACTACTCCTTTTTGGTAGTCTCCCATCCTGCTCAAAATCCCCACACTTTTCGCATTTCACGTTCTTCCATTTCCAGACCGCTTTATCGTACTGGATATCGTCAAACAAAATAAAAAGGCACTTTATTGGCACATATGTATTATGGTCTACGCACAACATTCTTTTTTCAAAAGTCAAAGTCAAAACCACATTAAATTCCCAAAAAATAATGAAATCGTTTTTTTTAAATAAATGTGCATGGGAAATTGACACTCTCCGCAACTCATTTATTATCAAAACATACATTTCCTTGTTTTACCTTCTATTCATTCATCTATTCGTTTTTTGGGCGAAGTGAGGAAGTTCGAATGGATGGATTGAATGAATAGGATTAAATAAAACTATTTATTTATGTCATTGTGGGCTCACGCGCTTTGCCCATAATGAAGAGAGTGTGAACGTGCAGAGACATAAAAATGTTCCTTACCCGAGTAGAGTTCTTCCAAGGCAACATGAGAGGGGCGAGGTTTGTGCAGCTCTTATCAAAGGATATGTCTGATCCAATAGAAATCACATATGCGGATAGAATAACAAATTTGACGTTAGCCTCCTTCCCTCCGCGTGGAGTACGTATCTAGAACAAACAAGGAGCACAAGCACGCAACATTTAAGACTAGTTACATTAAGCACATTCCAACACAGGTTTAGTGTATGATGTGGGAGTGGACAATGTCATGTCATGACATTATATTAGTGTGTACTCCATAACGAGTGGAGAATTTAAGCCTTGTAAAACAAGAAAAACAATAAAATTCGAAGGTATTTTAGCAGCTGACCTCCAGGGTGAAGTTTTGCAGCTTTGGCATCGCACTGCTGATTTCAATCCGAAGCCGAAGTTTTGTTACGGCCCCCAAGGCTACCGCTGTGTTGTTTCCAACACCATCAGGATCAACCCGATTGATGAACATTCTAAATTGGGGCTGCTCAGGTACCTAAAAGAACGATCAATTTTTAATATTATGGTGCTTTAGTGAGAATTTGAAGATGGGCATCTATAGCCTTTAAGGTGTATCATCATCATAATAGGTATGTATCATGTTACTAATGTCATGTCAGTCTTACAACTTCTCGTTTCCTCCTCTTTGAAGGAAATCTCAGGAAGGGAGGCAGATCATGAGGATCCATATGAGAATAGTCTTCAGTGGTGGTGGCCGTGGTAGGATTCATGTTATACTTGAAGTGTGGTCTGTCCGCTCTTAAAGCATAGGGCAGCTTGTTCTTGGCATTAGACTGAGCCTTTTTGTACGCTGCGACACTGAATGTCTTCTTGTGGCTTTCGCCTTCTTTGTCTCTGTTCGTGGTGGAGAAAGAGTGGGGAAATGGGGATGGCTGTTTTCGTGCCTTCCTTGACGATAATGATGGCGATAGTTTTGGCCTTTTCTCATCTTCCTGTTCTCCTATCTTCTCATCAAATTGGCCACTTTCACTCTCACTCTCGTTGTTCTCTACATCCCACGTATCATCGTGATGTGGCTGCACGCTATTGTTTTTCCTGTTGTCAATTTTCATTGCACCATCTTCAAAGTCCTCAGCTGAGTGGTAATTAAAAACCTGCTCGGAGCTGCTCAAGGATTCCACGGTTTCCCCTTCATGTCTCCTTCCTACTCTTCCTTTTCCCTCCTCCTTCTTCTCACCAGAAATCTCTAATTTCTCCTTATCTCCTTCATCATCATCCTCCTCATCAGCATCGCCCTCTTCCTCGCCGTTGTCATCTTGCTTCCCAGAAGTTTCCTCTTTGTAAACAGCTTCATCACTATCATCATCCTCATCATCACAACCATCTTCACCTATTTCAGCCATTTCAGATGAACCACTTGCTCCTGAAGCGATGACCAGTTTTTCATTACTCTCGCCCCATTCTCCTAAACAAGAGACCAAGCAAGACAACAGGATGGAAATGTAGGAGGGGAAAAAATGTCCTTGGTTTCATTTTAGCGAGATGAAGCCTCTTCTTAATCTTTTATTTTTAATTAAATATGTATATGCATGCAGAGCAGGGGAGAGAGAAGGAGGTAGAAAGAGTTCTATTCTATCTCTCATAATCACAATTACCAATGAGCCGTATCTCCCTAGGAACTATTTGTGTCCTAAGGTGGGCCTTGGCTCCCAGCGTGTTGCCCATCATAATAAACGTAAAGCCAGAAATTTCAATATTCCATAATATGCATATACTGACCTGTGTCGTACTCCGTCTTCTTTGGCAAGCTAGATTGCGCTTTAACGTACAAAGTAGCCACGATGTGTTCGCTCCAAGCCTTGTATCCCGTTCTGTTTACTGGCAAAGCTAGACAGAAATTAAAACACATTTGACCTTCCCCTTTTATCTGAAAAATGGATTCAAACTTTATGAAATTCCGTCATCCGTCATCATCATCATCAAGAAGAAACAACTCAAGGATAAGTCTCTGACCCTGATGAGGGATTGTCCCAAGTCTAATTTTTCCTTTTCCTATTCGCAACGCTTTTACTTATGCATATTTGGGAAAAGAATGTGATGCATCCACGCTAACTCGCATCCTCAGGAAAGGCATTAAGCTTTATGGTTGGGAGATACCTAGCAGCGCAGCGGAGAAAAAAATGATAAGAGTTTCCCAAAAAAGTTCCTTCACAATATGAGATAATATCGCATAGATAGGTCGGGGTAAAGTTTTTTTTAAAGAAAGAGGCAAGTATATTTCCGTAGAGACCATTCAGCAGCGACGGCGAGGACGAAAAGATTGATCCTTGTCACTTCATGAAACCAATGGTTATTATCACGACCACTTTTTAAAACATAAAAAATGCCTCGTGCTCTCGCCTCATCCATTCTTAAACGTTAAAGTCTTGGACGTGACTTACTCCTAAACGCTACAGCCATCAGGACTCAGGACATGAGAACTAGTTATCGGATGGGATATATGCACGGCACCTCATAAGCATATCAGTTTCCCTTCATTATTGAAGAGAAAGTAGGTGCAGTTTTTTTCCGAGAAGTATTAGGAAATGATTTGTATGCCGCGTGAGTACTGCATAAACAAGGAGCTTTGGAAGTCAGGTCAAGAAGAGGAAAAATTGGGGAAAGCTGTCTTCAAAGCTGTGGAGGAAGTATATTTTGTAAGGCGAGCGGGAACGCTATATATGCCATGCCGACGCTTAATTTGTGCAGTTTGGTGGGGTGGGAAGATGCAATTTTCTAAGTTTGGCATATGACACGAAAACACGTCAGTTTGTTTATATTCCTCATATTTTTCGCTCAAGTTATTTATGTAGGACACCTTCCTCCGTCACGGATCACCTTTTAAGGGAAAAGCTATTGGATGAAATAATTTTTCAAGAGAGAAGTTGGCAAAAACCCAGCAAGATCAAACGCAAACTGGAAGTGTAAATTGTTCAGCTCTTTCTCTGAAACTTAAAGTTTGAGCATCACAAAGTTCCTCATCTCATTTATTGCGGGGTACCATTAACACACTCCGTAGGTGCATACATATTACTCAAGTAGGCAGTGTTCAGGTATTAAATTTTATTTCGTGAAATCCATAATTTCTCGTAATTATTTATGAGGTTGCGATCAAAAGAGGACGAGTGGATAGAGGGTGGAAATGAGAAGAGAGGGGAATGATACACTTTATCGCTCTTAAAGTTATTTTTTCTCTTTCTCTCCTTAAAGATCAAATAAAACGTCAGAGAAGGAGGTGTTACTCTACAAACAAGTACATCCTAAAAAAACTTTAACCACACAAACTACAAAGTTTCTTTTGAAAACTTAGCCTTAGGTAGATTTGTTGTTGTAAGAAGGGAGAAGAAAGGATAGAAGGAAAAGGACAAGGGAAAGTAGAAAGTTGAGGAAGCGGTTTCCAGGGTTGGTCGTGTATTTAGCTCTAGGAATGTGTAGTTCCTCGAAGCAGATATAAGATAAGAGGATTTATTGTTATTACTACAACTCATCTATCTATCTCTTGATACAGATATATTCCATTTGTGAATGAGTGGAGGAAATTTCTGAGAAAAAAAATGTACATACATCCATACAAACACAAGCAGACAGACACACATCAAAACCAAACCACAAGTTTAACAAACGTATGGACGGATGGTGAGATGATAAAGTGGGCTTGTACGCTTCCGTCATTCTTAATTCCAAGTGTGTACCTCTATCAAATTTATTTTTTTTTATATTTGTACTTTCCCACTTGTGTGTTAGGACAAACACTAGACTTTATTTTCCTTTCATGGTTTTTCTAGGTATGCGGAACATGAGGAGTGAGAAGGAAAGCGAAAATGAACATTGTTACTGGATTTGAAATGCTTTCTTTTTTCTTCTTGTTCTTTACAATAAAAAAATTCAGCTTCATTTTTTTGCGCCCAGGGTTATGTTGTATGCGGCAGCGGTGGCCCTAAGAGAAGAGGCGGTTTTTTTGCTTTGCCTTCTCCCTACTGAGGGATATAATATATCAGGATATTATGACTGTGAAGTGGGTTGTCAGTATTCCATGAGTGTAAGTTGTCGGAAGGTGGTTTTACTACTTCTCCTCTTCTCCTTCAACTTTCTCGTTATTTTTTTTTCTTGCTCTGCCATTCCATAGGAATAATACGACCACTTCCGCGGAAAAAGAAGCATGCACTTTTGAAGAGGAGAGGAGCAAGTTCTTCCAACAGCTCTCAAGAAGAACATGTTTTTTTTCCTCCGAAGCTAAGGTACGTGGTTATAAATGGTTTCAAAGGTGCAGCCACACATAATCGACGTGGAAACAACTCATGCTCTACAGGAATCGGAAGATAGAAGAAAGGCTCGGGTGTTGGGAAGAGGGAAAAAGTGATTTCAAAAGAAGAAGAAGAAAAAAAACCAAGGAAAATATATGGCCATTCTTTCCCCTTTCTTCATGATAAGGAACAACGTTGTGAATTTGGATTTTGGTTGGTGGTAGGAAGTTGGGTTCACTGTGTTTGTTAGACAAAACCTCTCCTATTACGGATGATACCATGACATCACTACATGATTCCTTTCTTTCTCTCCAAGTCCAATCCCAATCACACTAGCAAAACATGCATTATTATGACCTCTTTTTTCCCCTCAACCCATCTTATCTTCGATCCATACCAATGAATTTCCGTAATTTTTTTCCCTCACTTTCTCTCAACTAAAAAAATATACATAACCTATAAGTCACGGAGTGGAGACTATAGGGAGTGAGCGGGAAACAAACGGAGTGTAAATCCATTAAAGCACGATGGACCGGAAGAAAAAGGCTTTTACATTAAAAGTTTAATTAGAAACAGCAGCGGTTTCCTTCCATCTCGAAGAGAGAGAGAAAGAACACGATTTGATCCCAATCCATCCGCACAAACACGAGATTCTTTTTGCAAATTAAAAGCACTCCAAATAATAAGAAAAAAAGATCAAATTTGTATGCGATTCACAGTCCTCCAATCCTATCCTCTTCTCTGGTAGTATACACATACTTCTCTGGAGAAGGCTCCTGGTATGGTATAGCGATCAAAAGAATACAATTATTGCAGGTTTCCCACTGTGCTCTGCCCCTCTCAATTTCTTTTAATCTTTTCTTGGGAAACCGCACCCCGACTTCCGAGATTTTCTCTTGAAAGGGCGAGCGCATGAACAAGACCAATAATAATTTAAAAGCCAATGACTTTGAATAATTTCGACTTCCTTCATTGTTTTTTCTACGATGATGATGATCACGATCGTGATGAACATGGTTTTTTAGAAGACTGAACAGAGTGCAAACATGGTAGTGGCACCTTTTTTATTTTACATGTCTTATCCAATTTTGTAAGAACTTTACCTCCTCTCACAGACGCTATTTTTTTCGTTTTTTTTGCTTCAATCAAATTTTATTGTGAGATTCTAATAAAGATTCAAAATTAAGCAACTTTCTCTTCCACTCTCACATTCATTTTAATAAGTAAAATAATTTTGCTTCTGCCTGCAGTGCATGAATTTGCATTAGTATGTGCTGACAATGGATCTAATTTTCAGAAAGAACTTCATTAAACATGTTTCCCATGCATGCATGTATATATGTATACACCACCTGCTTTTTCCCTTCCTTCATCCTTATCCTTGTCGTCATCATCATGTAAAATAAAACCCTTTTGCTTTCTCAAGATATATCGTGGAGAAATTTTTGTGTGTGGAGTGATGATGGCGTTAAGAAAGACCTTCATCAATCTTCATTTTGAGGTTCCTCTATTCCATATTATGCCTCACCATGATGAAATATAGATGAGAAAGGAGAAGATAGTGAATTGAAGGGAAAGCCTTTGAAGCAAATTTGACATCATGTCATGTATTTAGTCTCATGAATATGCTCATGGTGAAAAAAAAGAATCCATTCATGTAGTAAAGTATATGGAATACGATACTGATACTACAATTTTCTTGTCTACATAATATTTTTAAGAGTGAAACATAAAAAATGATTCACTTAATGCATGGATTATGGATCTGCATAAACCACCTTGCTTGTTTTCTTTTTCTCTCCGTCGTTAAAACCAGTTTTCAGGATCATTTCATATCAAACTGAGCATTATCGATCATATTTTTTTTCTGAGTAAGAAGCAACAAAATTGACGCTGTTTCTCCCATCATAACATATTTCCCCCATGCCATGCCATGATGCCATTCATTTCTGTCCTTTCTTCCTAATAATCTTATAGAATTCTGGAGAACGCAATGCTATGCTACGCGAGTTGCTAAAGTTAAGGCAATAAATAGATCCCTTTAAAAATTGTGTTCACTTTTTTATGCGTCGTAGGTGGTTAATATACTTATGGTACAAGGAGCAAATTAGTTCATTCAACCATCAAACTTATTATTTATAAGTAATATCTTTCGCCATCTTCTCAAACTTTGATTCACGGCGGGATATTGTGTGACGCGAAGGCATATATTATGTACTACAATAATGTCAATGTCCTTCTCCTCCTATCCCTACATTAGGTGGAAGCCTGTTAGAGAAAAAAAAATGTTTGGATTTCTTCTTCTTTTAAAAATTTTATTAGTAAGCAGCCGTCGTCTACCGCTTGGGTTGCCGTCTTCGAACGAACGAACTTCCATGGGATATTGCTTCCTTCATGAAGATCATTATTCACGAGGCCTTTTTATTCAGCAAAGAAGTCAGTCAAACCTCTTTTCTTCACTCATGAAAGTTCCCTTCATTTCAGAATAGATGTGGGCGATGTGTGGAATGGAAAATGTGTAGGGTTTTTCGGTACCATCCTAAGGTGTGTACTACCTTATGTCCCTTGTCATAATGTGTGTACTACCGAATCATGAGTGAACTACTGCTTAGCTTAGTAATACAGACAGAAGCGATATTTGAT
>JAHZNI010002275.1:0-17364 GCA_027744415.1 Seira ritae | reverse complement strand
CAAGTCCAGCATGAGAGTATCGCCTTTGCACAGCACTTTATTTCCCATGTAAGTGGAGAAAAAGTCCACAAAGAACAATGAGACTCCTCTAGTCGCTGGCTTTTGCAGGCGAGCCAGTGTAATATCGCGAATTTCTCGAAGTTTATCAAGAAACTGGCGGCTTGATGGATTTATGAGGATGTACACAACAGTGCATAAGTGAAAGGTTTGTAGAAAATTCGTCAAAAGGTCAACTTCCTTTTCAAAGAAAGATTCAGCTTTATTCTTCAGAATCGTTGACTGCCCACTTGTGAAGCATAACTGAGTCCTGTGGCCATACATCTCACGAGTTATCTGCTCCATAAACTCATTGAATTCGTCCGGGGACCACAAATCGCATCCTGGGACAGATTTAGCAAAATTTCTATCCAAATGAGTGGCCGTGTCGTACACGATGAATCCAACTTTGTCAAACTCGTCAGCCTTCTTGTCAAGCGCTAGTCCAAATCCATGCGATTCATGAAGGTTATGCGATCTGAAACTCAGGAGCATGTCCATGTAAAGTTGTGATTCATTCACCCTGCGCCAATATTCTTGAAGAATGTGCCTAGCACTCGTAATGGTCAATGGAATTACGCTGGTCGGGTCTATAAATTGCCGAGTCATCTTATCAAAGGGTAGGTCATTGGGGTGCTCCAGAAGAGATCGGAATCCATCAAACTCTCTGATTCTTCGACGCGTTGGTCCTCTGGCAAAGACAATCGGGTTGAACCAAACTGCCGTCGTATCTAGTGGACCAACATCATCACCCCGATCCGGTTCTTGTTGTTGAGCGGGCTGAGGATCATTTGGATTTGGAAGATTTTTCGCTGCAGCTTCAATCTGTTCCTGAGTTGGCTCTAGTGCATCGTTCTGCTCAATTGAATCCTGATGTTTCTGTTTCTTGTTTGTTTTTTTAGTCTTGCCAGATTCACGTTTTTTAGGAGGGTAGTCCTGCCTCGCAGGAAAAGGCGTTCTCTCCTTTAATTCAGACTCCTTTACGTATGAAGGCTTGCGTAATTTAATATAGGTGTCGGGCACGCATCCCTCAATCACAGTTTCCACTCCTGTCCCTCTGCTCTTTTCGACACAGTTTTTATGAATTGACTTGGGAAACATCTGCGCAGGCTGTGTAAATGGTGTGGTCTCTGGGCTCTTGTAATCCAGAGGACAATCGTAAAGTCGGCATAAATGCCATGGCCATTGCTCCTCTACAGCGCTTGCACCTTGTGAGGTAGAAGGTATGTCACCATCTGGTCGTCTCGTCGAACTTGTTTGTTGCTGAGATTGCTCACTTGACCCAGAGGATGATGCCGTCGAGTCTCCGCTTTGACGAAGGTAATGATGTTCTCGAGATAAAACTGAATCTCTCTTTGATTTTGAAGTTCTTGGAGGAGTTGTCCCCCTGGGAGCAATTGCATTTGACGGTGGTGGTGGTGGTGGTGGTAGTAGTTGAGGACCAGGCGATGATGGCACAGCATCACGAGGTGGCGATGGATTATAAGGTGCTGTATCAATCGATAGTCGGTCGGGAGAATTATAGTGGATGTAAGCTGGAGACACGTATGGTGGGGTAGATTGAGGCTGAAGTTGATGTTGAGTTATTGGCGGTACTATTGGCATAACAATTCCTTCCTCATCCCGTCCTGGTGTTGGTGTTGGAGGGCGCTTTGTAGGAGATCGAGCCGGACTAGATGTAGGTTGAAGTATTGGTGATGATGATGGTTGTTGTGGCGAGATCTTTCTTGAGGGTCCTTCAGATCCTGATGATAATTGTCCTGTTTGATCGCCCAGGGGATGTTCGGACAGGACTTGGCGTAGTTTGCATTGGTACTGGTGAGAGCTGTCCAGTGGGTCCTCCAGACCTTGGTGGAGTTTGTGGCGGCATTGGAGAAGATCTAGCTGGACTAGAGCTGCTGCACAGTGGGTCCTCCAGATTTAGGTGATGGACCTGCGGAACGTGCAGGAGATGATCGGACAGGACTTTGAGCAGTTTGCATTGGTGCTGGCGATGGTGGTGATGAAGATGAGAGCTGCCGAGTGGCTCCTTCAGATCCTGATGATGGTGTTGGCGGTCCCTTTGGAGGTGTTTGAGTGGAAACATTCCCGGAAGGAACAGGTTCTAGATAGGGAAAAAGGAATGGCAAGGTAAGGACAAGGCATTTTAGGGAATGAAGCTAACAAAAAGTTGTGCATTTAGAAAATTCTTCTGTAGCATAAGTGATATACAAAGTAGTAGTTTAAAGGAAAAGTGTATAGGCTATCACCACGTATTTATATGTATGATTCTATTTGACAAGCTTGTTGAACTGGTATGATTTTGTAAGTGTATGACTCCAAATGAAAATGAAAATTGAAATTGACCATGTAATAGTTCTGGGCATTAGAGACCATATAAGCAGTTGGGTATTAGCTGAAAAAGAATTGAAATGAATATTTCATTTTTTATACGTACCTTCAGCAGGCGAAGGTCGACTAATATCAGCATTGCCACTTGGAATAGAAGGATCTTGCTCGACAGTTTCTTTTGCTTTCGAAGAGGACGTCGCTTTCGCTTTTCTTGATGGAAGCACGCGTTTAGTTGGTACTTCATTAGATGAAGCCTTCTTCCTTCCTCCAACACTACTCGAGCCAGATGCAGTTTTTGATGAAACACGATCTGTTGAATCGGTAGTTTTTTGTCGCTTGTTATACGATCTTCTATCTCGTCTCTCTGCTCTAGCTGATTTTTCGGCAGCCGCTTTTGAAGTTGAGGGCTGTGGTTCACTTGGTGTCTCGTCACCTTCAACACTGTCACTTGAAGAGGAATCCTCACGGTTTCTTTTCTTGCTTTTTGTTTTTGGCTCCTGCCTTATTAATGTCCATGATCCGGGCCTGTATGGCCTGGCTCCAAATGTTTGTGCATCTCTTATCTCTTTCTTAAAGTCCTCGTTCAGCCAAAATGGCTCCAACAGAATCTCCTCATCCCTGTCAATACGTTTGGTACATTCCAAGTACCTACATTAAAAAATGTACATAGATATATAATAAGGTACAATAAGGTACACACATACCATATGTGATGTAAAAATTTTATACATAGTCTTAATTAAACATACCAATAGTTTGTTCCATTTTCATACTTTTTGTTTTCTTTGAGTGGAGCCCCAGTGAACTGCTTAAGATAGGATAGTTTGACATTCGCTTCGGCAAGACTTGGAGCATATTTTAAAAATGTGAGAGGGCTACATCTGTACACCAATTTGTTTGTAGATTTCTCCCAAGCCTCTAGTTGTTCTTTTGTGGCATGTTTTGGCAATTCATATTTCCCCATGGCCTTCCCTTTTGGGATTTTTCGGAGCATGTCTATTTCCTCTTGACATCCCTCCTCAAACGTATGAAATACAAACGGACGCAAAGGTTCGGATTGATGGAGAATTTCCTTTTTGCTCCACTTTGTCACATAATACTGTCGAAGCTGGTCAAGCGGAACTAGGACCGTCAACAGATCGTTCAAAGGATTTGTGACTCTATCCATTAGGTCCTGATAATTGATGTGAGCAGGAACACCTCCAAACAAGCAAACAAAGTCCCCTGGCTCAAAGACCTTCTTGGAATGTACACGGGAAATCCATATAGTGTCATCATGCAGCGTCTGCTTAATGTAAACAGGAAATGGTACTTTCGCCGTTCCTTTGATGTTCACGAATCTTGCAATGTCTTGCCTAAAAACAAATAATACAAATCAAGCATTTACATGGAACTGATTATTTTGTTTACTAATTTTGATACTATTTTTATATTGAAAAAAAAATAAAATTACGTACCTATGCCGGTCCTTGCCAGGAAGCTCTTGGATCATGGGTTCCTCTTCTCGTCGAGAAAAACTCCCGTCAAAGTTGCTTATAATTAGAGTCAGCATAATAGAAGTTGCCTGAAACAATCTATCGCCATATTCAGGTTTGATTCTTGGGTTGTCCAAAAAACTTGTGTGGGCATAGAACTCAAAGTTCTTTTGGCGCTGGGGACGAAAAAACTTGTCAGGGTAGACTTGTTCAAGGTCGACATATTCCCGAACTCGTGCTGCCATTGTACGAAACCAATAAAAAATTGACAATACAAACAAAATTAGTTTAAATATCAGCAAATCTGTGTATTTCTTTTACAAAAAAGTGGCATTTAATGGAAAATAATTGGTCGCTATAAAATTCGTCAGAAAGATCATATAAAATGACGAAAACGAGGAAGGTGGGTTTGATTAGAGATAAATGAATCGAAAAACTGAGTCGGTAAAAAATATTTTTTCTTTTTCCAACTAGACGCTACTTTTTCCTTTCATAAAAAATTGTTTATTTGATAATGATAATATAATTCACCTTGACATCCCCCATCAGCTGGCAACGTAGGTGGTGTGAAATTGTCAGCGGCAACGTCCTCGTCCAAAGATGGGAGGGGTATGTTTGCGAATGGATTTTTTTCAACTTGACCATATCGGTTGATTTTCTTAAGAAACAATTGCTTGATTATTGCTTCCAAACGCTGATCTTGGCTTGGAGAACCACAACAGTGCTGTGGCGTCCTTGTTCTACCCATTTTAATGAAAACTTTATGAACACACCTTAACGTATTTTAATCGATTAATTGTATAAAAAAGTTCACTTTCACTGAATTATTCTTCAAAAACTGCATTTTTGTAAAATAGATTAATTGCAAAAAAAGTTCACTGTCACTGGAAAATTCTTCAAAAAATTGTGCAATTCTATGGAACAATTGTTTCATTCAATTCTTGTTACAATAATAGTAATATTAATCTATAAAAACTATAATAATTTTTTCAAAAATAAAATTTTTTCTTTGGCAGAACGAAAGCACGACAATAGAGCCAGTCGGAAGTCAAAAATATACTGAATGCACCACCTACCTATGCATAGACAATACATGTATAATATGAGCAACAGGTTTGTAATGCGAACGAACCATCAACAACAACAACGATACAAGAGGAAAAAGTAGTGCTCAGAGAATTGCGTGTTCATCCAAGCCTCTAAGACCAATACCTACGAAATGTACTAAATGCAGGAGCACATTATGCATTTATAGATGCATGCATGCATGCGTGTATTCTATAAAGTGCTACTATTGTACAATAAATCATGTTTTCCAGCTAACAAAGATAAATGAGTGACAATGGGGCAATGTTAGAATTTGTAGAAAACGTGTAAGAAATTATCTGAATCATATTAATTTACAGAAAACAATTCAGAAAAGGAATGAATGCTTTTTACCTAAAAAATTTAATCTATGCATAATATATTAAATTCAAACTAAACCTACAACTTTATTTAAAAAATTGTATCATAATTACTTAATTAGTTAAGCTTGATTTTTTTGTCTCCTCCTCTCCTTCACAATCTGCTTTACGCTTCTTGTTATCAGTTTTATTTCCTGCACTCCCTTCAAAGTCCGTGGTACTTGCTGTTGATGAATCCTCGGCCTTACGTTTGTCCCTTTCTTCTTTTAAATATTCATGGCGAAGCTGATTCCACAGGCCTAAAGTAAAAGGTCATTCCACAGGTCATTCCACAGATTACTATAATATTTTATTTTTATTAAATCTAAAGTGAATCAAAGTTCAAACTAAAGAGGAATTACTCACCAGGATTCATAAAGATACCCCATGTTGATCTTAATGGATCTTCCTCTTTTTCCTGTTTCTTCTGTTCTTCCAGACGCTTTTCCTGACAATATTGAATTCTTGCCTTGTAGAATTTGACCCATTCATGTTCATTATCGCCACCTTTTATTAAACATGGTTTTTATTAAAAATTGAATTAAATCGACAGGAGATTATGGTTCAATTGTTTAAATAAAAAAAGGTAATCGTGTTTGCATAAAAAAATTCCTACTTGACGGAAGCCTTTTGAAATCATCCAAGGTTTGATCAACTACTTTTTCGTAAAAAAACTCCCACGAATAGTGACCAACGCGTTTAGGATTTTCCAGTGAGATTTCATCAACGTGCTTTTTGTACGCCTGGTAGCCAACGAATTGTTCTTTGCAGTGGTTGCATGTCAACTTGACCCACGGTTGGATGCCATGAGATTCCATATGATGCTCGTACAAATCCCGTCTGAGAAATGGTGATCCATCGCATTTACTGCATGTCCACCCCATGACGCGATGAGAATCGGTTACGTGCCTGTAGTAATCCGTCTCAACTTCATACCCTTTATCTGGTAGCGTGCACAGGAGACAGTGGTTATCATTGGTCAGTGATTTGATGTCTGAAAACCACGCGGGACAGGGCTTGTAGTCACTTGAGGGTTTCTCAGATGTCCAGTAATAATGCAATATTTTATTCATGTCATTCGTAAAGGCTGGGTCCATGAATGGTATCATTGCATAGAACAGATCTAGGGAGTCCTCAACACTATTAACTGGATCTTCTTTAGCCATCCTAAGACTTTTGGCAATGATGAATAGGCGCCTTTTGTATAGCATGTATTGATATTTACGAATCCATCTTCTCCCAAAGCTTGTCTTCTTCGTCAAAACTGCCAAGCAATAGGCAGACAACCCTTCCATGTAGTCACTGGATGGATCAATTGTGTCGCACCAACGCCAAATCTTCTTGTACTCAAGCTTGGACACGATGGACGGCGGAATAACGTCAGCTTTCACCAATTTTCGAATCTGTTCGTACACAATGACGTAGTATCCAAAGTATGTACGGTAGTCAATTTCCAAAACATACTTGGCTTCAAACTTCATTTGTGCGACCCATTTCACTGTATCGTCAAAAATTTCTTGATTGATCTTTCGCTCTAGGAAATCTTTTATACGAGACATTCTATAATAATCTTCTGGTAACTTGACAGCATACTTTGATGGATCAGTCATGATGAATCTATATATATGAGTCAAAAAAAAACATATTATATAATACCTTATTGCCCAATAAAAATATAAAATAAATATAACGCTTAAATATTACAAATTGCTAATGATAAGAATTTTTGCCACTTTTGATATCATATGTTGCATTTATTATAGCCTTTCGTCTTTCCGTTTAATGGATGGTGCTATATATATTTTTAAAGTTTACAAATTCGTATGTGACTATATGTTACAATCTACGCCATATAGAGCTCCGCAGTGTTTATGGATGCAAACTATTCAGAAAGATTTAAGTTCCAATAAAAGAAGCCCACTCAGTAAACTGATGAAGAAATTCTTAATTTATTTGTTGTCGAAAAATATTGACCATGTTTAACGCCATTTGTTTAGCAAAAAAGATGAAGCTGATGTATTTATAGAAATTAAGGGCCACCTGATATCTTTCAATCGTTGCTTTAAACCGTTAAATGTTCCAGTAACTCAACTATAACTGTAACTATAGATAGGTGCACTATAAAAATTAAAAAAATTGTCAGTTACAAATTCTTCACAAAGTTTTGCAAATTCCGCAAAAAAAATTTTTACAGGAGCCGCAGTGCTTTTGCAATTATTGGCTTTTCTCTTTGGCTAGTAATGTGGACAAAGACGGCATGTATATGGAGCTATCAAGTGTCTCCTTCACTTTCATTGACTGTGTATTAGGCATGCATTCTTGTGTAGTACAAAAACCAAAGAAGCGGGGTTGTAAAATCTTTTTTTGGGTTCTCATACGTTCCCATTATTAATGTTATTCCGAAATCCCTGAAATTTCACGAGCTCTGAATAATGTTACACGACCGAATACTATTGCCTTGTTCATAACATGCATACAGAGATGCTCTTGTTATAAAGTACGCAATGTTAAACCCGCGTTATTTTGAAGGTCAACTGTGACTCATGAATCACCTATTTATAGCACGTGTTAACCTCATAAACCGATGTATCATTCATATACAAAGGTGAAAAGTGTAGTTATAACTGGAAGAAAAATGAACTGAAGGTAGGAGGGAAGGGTTCTTAACTTTAATTTTTTCTTGTGAAATTTGCATACTTGAACCTATTAGACTTCACAAGAAATATCAAAGTATATATGCCTGGTCAAATTACATCTACTGGCACGTTAAACTCATTTTTGTTTTGCAAATATTGGCGCCACCTAGGCACCATATGGCGTCACCAATCGATTTTTCCGATCCATTTACATCTACAGACATGCTTAACTCATGTTTTCAAATTTAAAAATTTTAGAGCCATGCAACCGCCAAAAGCGTTTGCAAAATTCAAATCAGGTATTACCAATTGATTTGAGATGTCACGTTACCCCTATGAGCATGTTAAACTCAAGTTTTGCAAAATTGCGCCCTGCAGCATTACAATTTTGCAAATCTGACATCGCCAATCGATCGCCTAACTTAACCCTGTAATCGCATTAAACTCAATTTTTGCAAATTGGCGAATGTAAGCGCCATCTGGTGAGAGAAATATTGCAAATTTGACATCACCAATCGATTTTGCAGGGTCGAAAACCCCTTATTACTGAAAATGTTGTTGGTATGACGTAGAACTCATTTGCAATCATATATGCTATAATGCATAAGCTATGTAGGCAAAAAATAGTAATTTGACCTTTGACCACTTGAACTTTCACCAAATGAGCTGAAATTCAATAGGAGCTTCTTACAGGAGGTAAAAAGAACCTGTGTACCAAATTTCAGCTCAATCGGACAAACTGGAGGGAAGTTAGAGTGCGTACAGACAGACAGACAGACAGACAGACAGACGGACGGACGGACGGACATACGCATTCCCATAATGTGGCACACTACGTTTGCAACATAATAAATACAAGAGTAAAACGCTGATTGATACCTTTTTTTTAGACATATACGTGCTATACATGAGTGATTCATGAGTCACAGTTGACCTTCAAAACAACGCGGGTTTAACATTGCGTACTTTATAACAAGAGCATTGGATAGCACTATAGTATATACATTCATGCATGCAATGCTATGCTTTGTGCAATGCATTAACAAAAGGCAATACTGTGTGTGCTCTCTCTCTCTCTCTCTCCCCCTCCACTACACACTGCATACAACACTATACTATACGACTTACATGTACATCACACGATCATCATTGCTCGAATTTTCTCGCGGCAATGGAAAATGTAAACAAAACACGTGTGTATACATAGATATATACCGTACGCATTTACACGCTTGTATCAATCTCTTCCTAGTCTCCTATTTTGTTGTTATTGTTGGAGAGTAACTTGAGCTGTGACGAGCTTGACAAGAGGTCAGAATTTGTTGAAGAATTTTTCAGGGACAATATTTTTGAAGAATTTTTCAGGGACCATATTTTTGAAGAATTTTTCAGGGACAATATGTTTGATGAATTTTTAAGCAACAATATTTTTGAAGAATTTTTCGGCGACAGTTTACCAACACACTTAATTAATTAGTGACAAAGCTGGGACAAACCAATCAGTGATAGTACTACAAAAACATTGTTTCTGTACACAGGAAAATCAGTGAAAGATATAATTATTATTATTGTGATTAAATGAATAAATATAACCTGGTGTATTTTTTTGATTCATACTGCACGAGTGCAAGTGTTTTTTGATGAATTATTTAGTGACATTTAACTCCTACATTTAAAAAATCAGTCAGTTACCCTAATTCGAAAATTTAGATGATTAAATCGACAGTATTGCAGTGGTCATTGCCCTTATTACAAAACAAAATACGCGAGTATCGTAGTGAAATAAGTGGTGACCAGTAATCAGTAGTGACCTTTTTAAAATGGCACCGAGACGATCAACAAGGTTGAAAAAAAGATCATCCGAGAAGGATCAAGAAAAATGTTCGTTGGACAAGGAATCCGTCAGTCAGGATCCACCCGAGTCGGATTCCGAACCAGACGACGATGGAGATGACGTAATCCAACCCGGTAATAATTATATAAACAGTTATCGTAATTATTATTAATTATAGAATACGACCCGTCCTGCCCAGGTCGAGCTACAGTCCAAGACCAGCTAATTTTTTTTCCCCAGTTAGCTACAGTCCAGTACAGTCAAGCTGGAGTCCATTTATTTACCATGTATATTTTTTCATACTATTTCTTATTTTCAGATGATGACGGGAATTATGTCGACCTACAAGATGTCTATCCTGGGAAGTTTGTGCTTCCACAGCGTCAGAAGGAGTTTCAATTCCTCGCCCATAAGAGCTTCATGAATATTAAAACAAACTACGGGGATGTTACATTTGAAGCCGAGAAAATAATACTGACCAATATCGTCAGCATTTTTGATGGAAACGTATCCCGTCGGCCAGGAGGTTATGAATCATTGATGGAGTACGAAGAAAATAAACGCCACAGGTATGGAATAATGTTATTTATTTTATTTTAATATAATAATTGAAATATGGCGTAACTAGAGGTGCGGTTTTTGGTTTTGACACATGTTCTTTATATTATTTGATGATGAAATTCGTAAAATGGTGTAGGAAAAATCATATTTTAAGGTCATATTTAGGTCATATTTTGCCGGATTTCAGATCATAAATTCATACATATTTTGGGCATTATAAGTTCCTAAATATCCGGACCCTATATACATATTACAGTAGACTCTATATGACTCGTAATTTTTTTTTAATTTTTTAAAAATATACTCAGAAAGCAACTCCAAAAGATGATAACTGATACAGTAACTGTCAATGGAATGGAGAGAATGCGAGTCCACGTGTTCATCAAGCAGGATAAAATTGAAGGAAAAGTGATTTCCAATCTCCACGCGAAAAAAGTGTTCAACGAAGGGGACGTAGTGTGTTTGTTTGGAGGCGTGCCAGGTCATCTTGAAGAAAACCAGCTCATTCAACGATGCACTGACGAGAAAAATGACTTGCTTACTGTTCTTGTTCCAATGGATCAAGTAAAGCAGTACTACGTTCGGAAGTTTAATAATAAGGAACTTTTTGGCCAAACCGAACCACTCAAGCCATTTATTTTTGAAGCATTTCTCAACGAAACTGCATCGGAGACTACAACCAGGGAGAACAAATCAAATAGAAGCAAGGGACTGACAAAAGATACGAAGAATAGGATTAATGATGGACCCCGAAGATTGACTAGATGCAGTCCAGTTACATTTTTAAAGTACGCACCTTCCCTAGACACGGCGAACGTGAAATTGTGCCTGGTCAAAGTTTTTAGGACACCTAGTGGGGAGCCGGATCCAAATTCTGAAAAGAACGAGGGAAACAACTTCTGGTAAGCAATACATACTGGCCAATAACAACGCTTTCCCTTGCTAATTATGTCATCAAATAATATCATTATCATCATCATGAATATCATTATTAAATAATTAATCGTGTTATATAATTATGCCATCTAATTTATTAAGGATTTGGATTTTTTCAAAGGTACCTTGTATGCACCCGGAATATTAAGAGTGGAGAAAAAATTCGTTTGGAACCTTTTTGGATGACAGACCAGTACCAGAAGGATGTGAAGGTTGCAACAGAAGTAAGAGCCCGACCGTACATTCCAGGAACTCAACAACTTCAGAGTCCGGCTAAAAATATTAAAAAAAGAACGAAGGGCATGTCTGATGAATCACCTACTGATGTTGCGCCTGTGAAGACTCTCCATGAGATCCACGGTCAAAGTTCTTCCAAAGCTGCTGCGGAAACATTGCAAGATTCACCTAAAGCAAAACGACCAAAATCAGATTATTCTCTCTCTTATCCTTCTAAGAACACGCGGAGCAAATCAGCTCAAGCAAAGCTGGTTTCCCAATTAGTTGATGAAGTTCCAGGTCCAACAGCTGGGGAGGGTGCTGGTGGAAATATCGAGCCTCAACAATTATTATCACCTTCTAGAGAGGTTCAGCAAGATGCTGATGGAGTTCAGGGTCGTGCAAAATCGACTAAGGATCTTCAATCAAAGCGCACAAAAACAGTTAACTCATCAGCTAAACGTATTAGAGGCAATCACACAATCCCTTCCCGTGTCCAGCCACAGCGAAGTGCTAAACACTGTGTTTCATCGTCTGGGCCAGGTATGTTACAATTCAATTTAATTATAATGATGTAATCATTAAATAATTGGTGTGAAATATTTTATACTGAAGGTTCTTCATAAACCCACCGCATGCCAACCACAAAACATCGTCATCTCATAAAAAATATCTTTACCTCCCTCATCCTTCAATCACTTTTTAATTGATAAATTAATTACTAATACTGTGATTTGTGCACTTTTAAATTATTTAATTCTTTAAAAAACAAATATGTTTTTTCTCCTGGCAAAATTGTAAGGAATCATTGTGGAATTAGTGTAGGAAGTTTTTTTATTATACTTCCACAAAGAATGTTGCGTTACATTCAGAAATTGACGTACCGAGGAGATTAATTTTATCTACCGAACCTTTATGCAAGACTTTTATTGCTTTTTTAATATTTCAGTAGAAAGTGAAGTTTTAAATTTTTTAAGTACCGTTTTGAATTACCCCGTTTGTCGTGTTTTTTTTTAAATTTTAAACTATAAGGTATATAGTTTAACGTAATCACTAATATAGTTTGTTTAATCTAATGATTTAGTTCCTTTGTGCATGAAATTAGTTTAAACCTAGCATAAAATTAATTTTAAATCATTTTTGTTTTACCTTCAACCTTTTCCAACACTTCTTCCCTTTCCTTTTCTAGTCGACAGCAGTCCAGTTTGCATTACTTCCACTGGGCCACAAACACCACCACATTTCCAATTTCCTTCTGATTCCACTGAAAATCGAGACGCGGAAGCTGCAATCAATTCACCGTCAATGAGTATCAGAAGTGATCTCAATGAGGAGAGCAATCCTCAGCAACTGTTTTCGCCACCGCCACCGTCACCTTATGTTGCAGACGTCCCGTTTCCTTCTGATTCAACTGAAAATCCAAACCCGGAAGCTGCAATTAATTCACCTGCAATGAGTATCCGAAGTGATCTAAATGATGAGATTGTTGCAGACGTCCCGTTTCCTTCTGATTCAACTGAAAATCCAAACCCGGAAGCTGCAATTAATTCACCTGCAATGAGTATCCGAAGTGATCCTAATGATGAGAGCACTCGTCAGCAACTGTTTTCGTCCCCACCACCGTCACCTTATGTTGCAGGCGTCCCATTTCCTCTTGATTCTGCTGACAATTTAAACCCGGAAGCTGCAATCAATTCACCTGCAATGAGTATCCGAAGTGATCTTAATGATGGGAGCACTCGTCAGCAACTGTTTTCGTCCCCACCACCGTCACCTTTTGTTGAAGACGTCCGATTTCCTCTTGATTCTGCTGAAAATTCCAACTCGGAAGCTGCAATCATTTCATCTGTAATGAGTATCCGAAGTGATCTCAATGAGGATAGCGCTCATCAGCAACTGTTTTCGTCCCCACCACCGTCACCTTATGTTGAAGACGTCCCATTTCCTCTTGATTCTGCTGTAAATTCAAACCCGGAAGCTGCAATCAATTCACCTGCAATGAGTATCCGAAGTGATCTTGATGAGGAGAGCGCTCATCAGCAACTGTTATCGTCCCCTCCACCGCCACTTTCAGTTGCAGACGTCGCGCAACCAACAAACTCATCTAGTCTCGAACCTAGTTTCAGTGAATCTAATCCCCTGGAATCTCCAAGTCTTAGATGTACGTCTCTTGCAAAGAATGTTGAGCCTCATACAAGTCTATCCATTGTAGAGGATTTTGCTGTTGTCGTTTCGAAAGCCAACCCAACATTTCAAGTATCGAATTTACCAGTCGAAATTCAGCGGCCTATTAGAATGCCACAAAATAATGCCCCGCAGTTTGAGAAAATAGGATTAATCGTCTACGACACGGAAGTACATTTGGATTCACAGCATGCAGGTGCCGTTTCGCCAGTTGACGAATGGTCTCCTAACGCGCGTAAAGCGTTCGATGAAATGATCTTCCGAGAAGCAAATAGCACACGCAGAAGACTAGATTCTGGTGAAAACATCTTTTTCAAAGCAGAAAGCGATTGTCTGAAGAATTTTTTAGTGAAATTTCATCTATGCACAATGGTTCACACGCTACGTAACCCTCTCTTTTCCCAGTTTATGGAAAAACTGTACGAGATTCGAGACTCGACTATAATTCGTCTGCAGAGGGGGGAAATTAGTGGTGTCTCTCTGTTTTTTGTGGATTACATTTCAACTTACATAAACAACTATGTCTTTTTCAAAGAAGCTTCCTGCATGTTGCATCTGGACAACGTCTTCAATTCCATATTTGGAGATACTTTGAGTCACCATATTCATCTATTTTGGTACCGGTGCAGAAACGCAGGAACATGTCTCCCTTATAAAGTTAAATCAAAGCAAGTCTCATGGCTACATCTTTATCCTTGCGTACATGGCAAGAAGTCAACCCCAACGATGTGCTGTAATAACTTGCAGCGATTTGCAGAGACACTTTCGCAGGCAGAAAACTCCAAAGTGAACCTTCTACATACTTACATGCAGCACATGCATAAGCTTTCTTATGGTAGGTCACTTAATTAATTAATAATACACATATACAATATAATATTATATTTATGATATTTTTGTTGAAACATATATGATAATTTGTTTTTTACCAGATTATAGAGAAGAGGACATGGACCACTATAAAATCAAGCCAACGTTTGTCTTCCATGGGGATGTAAATGCCTGGCTAGTTCCAGTGGATAAGAATAAATATGAAGCAGAGAAAGAAAAAGAACAAGAAAAAGAAGAAGAAGAAGAAGGATTAGCTCTCCATCTTATTGCCCGATACGATTACAACTTTTTGCAAGAAGAGGAAAGAATAAGGGCCGAGTGTGAACGATTAATTAGGATGCTTGGGATACGATGCTTTCCGACAGACTTACTGTGCGGGACAGAAGAAGAATACGAAGAAATAATGTCCAACTTTATCACAGAGGTAGCCCAAAATAGATCAAAAACCGTTGTTATCATTATCTCTACCCCTCTTGGAGACGAGAACAATTTTCAACTTGGATTCCCTAAGGAAGAATTTGTTATGTCATATGCGTCAATTTACCATCGAATTCCAAATGAATATGTCAAAAGAATACTTTTTATTTCTAACCATGGAATGGATATGGACGAATTGTCTTCAAAATGGGTCTGCAACCCAAGACAAAACGTTTCACTAACAACAGCAGACTGCAAAATTACCAGTATCAAGTGAGTTGCCTTTTATATTAAATAGTAAATGAGCTTAAAATTAAAATTTTTGAGTGTTCATTTTTCATTCAATTCATTCAGTTATTCCATTTTAATTAAGCTGCTAATTTAAATTATGTTCATTTATCTTTCTTTATGTTTTAGTCTCTGTGGAATGAACTCCTTTCTAGGGGAATACAAACGAAATTACTCATGTCCCTTGGTTCCAATTGCTGAAACTTTATTGAAGAAAAAAAAACGTGAGGTACTTCCAGATGGCTTCATCAGCGCCGATTCCGGACTTCATATGTACCATTTAATTAAGTCAGTTGTTGGTACCTTCTATGCTGAACAATTGCATAGGATTTATGCATTTCAAAATGGACAGCCTGTACTGGAAGACTCGGCAAAATACATCAGCCTTCCAACATTCCATTGTAGCACTAACCTACTAATGCAAGACTGGAAGAAGGAAAGCCGCCAAGATATTATTTATTCCCGTAGAGCAAACCTATCAGAGGAAAAGATGCAACTCATGAAAAATGAAATAAAACATCACCTTGAGTTTAACTGGAAAAATGTGTACTCTCGTTCAGATTACGCCGACGTTACCTGTGTTGGCGTTTCAGAAATTGAGGAGCGTCTCAACAACATCGTACGTAAATAAATAATTCCTTGTTTTGTTTACAATATTATATTATTTATAATAATCATGCATATAATATTTAATTTGTTTGACCTTTACAGTTCCGTAAAAGTGGTCGGTCGTATCAAATTTCCAATTCTCAAGGAATTGAAATTACTTCAGAAGATATCATCAGGACATTACTACCACGAGGAAACGATGCTGAGTCAAACCTTCATCCCAAGCTAATGAAGATGTACGCACAGATGATGATAGAAAGGGGACTAGAGGATGAAGGAAACGATTGGTTTTGCAAATTATATTTTTTTCATCCAGACGATATAACGTTTGATCTGACCGAATATTTACCATCAACGTCATCGCACAATTTTTTCATTGATAGAGTCACGGTAGGCGTACCTTAACCAATATATTTTGTAGCAAACACCTATGGAAGGATGATATATATGACATATGATTATAATTTTTGAACTGTTGTTTATTTTGCAGATGAAAATGCTTTACCAAACGAAATTAAAAATCGTGTTTCTGTTTCTAAACGAGTTTGGTGCATGGTCCTTTGCAACTTATGATATGACGGCAAACAAGGCTCTATATTATCCAGTGATGGAGGGAGATGATGGAAAAATTCAGTCAAAGGTAAGATAATGTAAAAAAAGCCATAATATGCATCTATTGCATGCATAAGCATAGTTCTGTTTAGTGCATACTAATGATTTTTGCACAACTGTTATTGTTACAGGTAACCCAAGCTTTGCTCGAAGGGATCATGTTCCAGATGCATGAACTCGCACCGTTAAATGGATATGCCAAAATCAAAATCTCTGTGGACACAGTTCATCTTCCTTTTAAAACTAAAAGTGTCGAAAACACTGGTATTATGGTCGCGCAGAATATCGATCATATTCAAAGTGAATTACCACCCCATGCTAGAGACGATCTCGTTCGCGACTACAGGCTAATCATGGCCAGTGAATTGTTGTGTGGTGAACTCTTGAACAGGATGTATGTCCACGAGTAAAATTATTTTAATGTGTAGAAATAACTAAATGAATTAATTTTTATTTACGCATATCAATATTTTGTGTAGAATAAGTTAAATGGATTAATAATTATAGCTATAATTCGTCATACTGTGACAATTATACAGATAATTTTATTTTTTTCTACTGACATGATGAAATAAATTGTATTAATTTTATTTGAATAATAAAATATAATCAAACATGATAGCACTTTTCTCTTTTGACAGATAATATCATCTATTTAACCATCGTAAAAACAGTCATTAGAAAATTCAGCATGTCTATCATGTGCCATTTAGATTATTTTATGATTGTTAGTGGCATATAGAGTCGCACATGTAGTAAAACAGCAACGCACACGGTCCGAACTAATTTTGATCCATTAGCTAGTGACTCAAGCCATTCACAAGTGGCGCATAGGAAATTTAATTATGGCCCAATTTTACAGGCATTCCAGAATACTTGGGTGCTTCATTAAAGCCGTTTTAAATCTACAATATTAACCTTTCCCCATCTTCTGCGTTCTAAAAAGCTGGAGT